>WYDI02032461.1:0-108802 GCA_009867235.2 Psittacus erithacus | reverse complement strand
CCCCTGCCCATGGCAGGGGGGTTGGAACTAGATGATCCTAAGGTCCTTTCCAACCCTAACTATTCTATGATTCTAATTTTAACTCATTCCCAAACCTTCCTGCTACTCACCTTCACGACAAGACTGACCAGCCTATCTCTTCAGGCAACTACACATTAATGCACTCCAAATTAAACACTTGAAAATGTAGATTTTGGTGCTTTGCTTGCAAACTAATGAATCAGCAGCCAGACACAGCTCAGAGCTTCTAAGAACATGGCCACAGGGCTCCTTACTAAGGATTGCACTCTCTTTAGTTGGCATGGTTTCCTTTTGTACTATTAGCATGTCTTAAAAAGCAGCAATTCTCACAATTTCTATACTCAAATTCATAGAACACACATTTCACAAATAAAGGGCATAAGACAAAATTTTTTGTCTGTATTTTGCTCACAGAACTTATTTAGACATGACATGAGAACTCAGAGAAGTTGTTCTGAAAAAACTAGGATGAAAAGATCACTCCATTTGTTTTCACACATAATTACAGGCTGTAGGCTGGCATATTGCCTTTTTTTATTTTAGTTTTGAAATCTGACGATGAACTGACTGAAGCCTTTATGATAGATGCTGCCAAGAAGCTGTTTTTATGCCCTCAAGAAAAGTATGAGCAGAAGAGCCTCTACTGTCAGTAGGTGTACTTTCTGCATTTGGCAAACACAAGTGGAATTCACTGCTATCACATGTCCTTGAAGAAGTGGCAACCGCTGCCTTCTTGACCTTCTTCATCAAGAATCATAAAATTGTTCAGGTTGAAAAAGACCTTTAAGATCAAGTCCAACCATTAACATAGCAGTGCCAAGCCAACCACTAAAGCATGTCCCTAAGTGCCATGCCTACATGTCTTAAATACCTCAAGGGATGGTGACTCAGTGACTCCCCTGGGAAGCCTGTTCCAATGTTTGACAACTCTTTCTATTAAGAATTTTTTCCTTTCCTGGAAGATTTAAACTTCCTTTGGCGCAGTTTGAGGCTGTTTCCTCTTGACCTATTACTTCTTACTTGGGAGAAGAGGCCAACGCCCACTTCTCTACAACCTCCTTTCAGGTAGCTGTAGGGAGTGATAAGGTCTCTCCCGAGACTCCTTTCTTCAGCCTGAACAAACCCAGTTCCCCCACCTCTAAACTTGTGCTCTCAAACCTTCGTCAGCTTTGTTGCTCTTCTTTGGACACACTCCAGTACCTCAATGCCTCTCTTGTAGTGAGGGAGGCAAAACTGAACACAGGATTCGAGATGCAGCCTCACCAGTGCCGAGTACAAGGGAATGATCACTTCCCTAGTTGCGACACCTGAAGCAACACAGTAGAAAAAATGTTGAAGTGATGTTATACCCATGGACAACTAATAGATCTTTGTAACTATGTCTTTTTTCCCTTACAGTAGGTCAGTCAAAAGAAAAATTGCCTGACACCATCTATTGATTCATTGTTAACCCAGCCATAACATGGCATTAAAGCAAATCTAAACTTATTAAAGTTTCAGCAGAAGTGGAAATTAATCTAATTGCCTTGGTAAAATAATATTTGAAATGCAATAGTGTTAAATATAAGTTAAAGCACATTATCCAATATTAATGAAATGCCAAGGTCTTTTCAAAATAACAAAATATGTTATGACTACTATATTCACCATAATAATTGGAGTCCCAAGCTTATATTAGGAAGGTAAACAGCATTGGCCAACCCCTTAGATGTCAGAGGCTATTCATTAATGCAGGAATTATCATTATCATCATCATCATCATCCATTTCCAGAACCTGAAAAGTCAGGAGGCAGATTCTCAGGTGGTACAAATGCTGGCTTACACTAACAAAGATCTGTCCCACAGACCATTAAATTAAAAAAAAAGAAAAACCCAAACAAAACCAACCAACCAACCAACAAAAACCAACAACAAAAACCAGTAGCAAAACCAAGGATTTAAGGTGAATCAAAAATAAACAGACCTCATATTGAATGGAATTTCTAATCTAGGCACACACAGGAGTACTTTTTCTGAAATATCATGTTGTTGGTGTGCTTCTCCAACAGCAAACCTCCTATCAACTACTGATAAATAAAGCAGTTCACAATACAATTTCCATGTATCCATTTCCACTTGAAAGTTTAAGACTTTCCCAAGAAATGTATCTCCCCACTTCAAAAACAATGCCTTTTGAGATTTGATGTATTTTGAAGGCAGGCTAGTATTTGGATGAAGTGGATATACCAGCTACATTACTAGGACTCCAATAGGCAGTTTCTGACCTGTGGATCTGGGTCAGCGGATCTACTGTTAGTGCAGGAGGCCTAGGATCAGATCCCTAAAGGTAAATCTCCACGTGTACCCCATTACTATAAATTCTGAGCACTTCTTTTTGAAGAACAGTGACATCTCGGCCTAGTAGGGTTGCAACTTTTCCTTTCCGGCTCTCTTCTTAACCTCTTTGAGGCTCATTAGCCTATGCCATACACCACATCTTGGATGTCTGAACCAGAAAACAAGCTAGTCCACTATTCAAGGGATGCAGAATCTCTGCACGAGTTTCTAATCATCCTTTCACTAAAACTGAGTTTATTTAGAGAATCAACACTACTCTGACAGCCGTTTGGCTGCATTCCTTCCTCATTCTTCTGAGGTTCAGCAGCAGAAGTACTGCCGGTACACCATATTCTAGAGGGCGGTATTTCTTCTGACTATTTCACAGCATTGGCATTCTCATCCTGTCACGGCAAAGAGCCACACATTTTTAACAGTTCCTGTAGTCTCACCTTCTTCCACCTCATGGATTTTTTACCAGAAAATTAAAATGCGCAGATAAAAGCATGAAGAAATGGGAAGGGGAGGGGAAGAGTTGGCAAACTGGACATAGTCACTGTTACATTACACATCCCACTGGCTAAAGCTCTCAGAGTTCACATTAATCAAGGATTATTTATTAGAGCATCCTGATACTCTACTATTTCCACAGCTGGTTTTGCCAGCAGTTGCTATCATGGCACTAACAAATGCCACAAAGATCATTAATTTCTTCCACTCCCAGCTATTAAAAGAAAACAAAACCCCCAAACTGTAATTAAATAAACAGGCCACAGTTGTGACAATCTCTCTCCAATTATGCAGTGTGCAGTTATGTAGCTTACAGCAAAATCAATAAGGAATAGCATTGTCCAATACTTATTTTCATCTGTTTAGTAGTTTCCCACCTTCACTCTTCCCTCATGGCCTTGAGTGCATTTCTGCCAATACTGCATCACCTCTGGGCAGCAAATTTCCTTTACTCCAGGCTTGTGTGTGCTATACTGTACAAGAAAGTCCTTCTCACATTATGGGAAGACACAGGAAAACAGAGCGTAACAGCTATATGCCAGAAATCTGTCATTATCCGTCTATGCATACTCTTTAAGGGAATTTTCATTCTAAGGAGTGCACAGCTAAATAAATATTTCTTGAGATCTTACTGTCAACAGCAATAAATAAAAATGTTTTGCCTCTTCCATTTGTGAAGGTAGCAGATTACAACTATTAAATAATTCAACTATGGATTAATTTCTCCTATTTAATATCTTATTACAAACTAAAATGACTTTATTTTCATTTACAGGGAAAAATCAGAAGAACTGCCATTCACAACATAAGGGGAGCACAGTGAAAAGGGTGTTAATTCTGCAGAAAAAGCATCAGCTGACCGGCTTCCTAGTATCTGTAACAGAAAAATCTGGCTGGCGTGAGGCACTTGTTAAATACAAATCAAACAGCTATCAACCAGCTGGGCCCCGTGTGTCACTGCTGAGCCATCTGCAGAAACACACCCCGTGCCAGTTGCTTTACTTAGTGTGGCCTGGGAACAAGAATCCATTAGACAGAAAGTCAACAGTGGAATTAACAGCACTTTTTCTTTTAGTGCCCTTCCACTTACTTGTTTGACTTCTTGTGTTTCTATTTTTGGGAGACTCATGCCAGAGTAACAGTGCTGACTGCTGGTTAAACAAGACTTGGCCCAGCCTCAGCGTGTCACATTGATTTAATCGATTCAGACTTGAAACACACAGTACGGATCTTAGGTGTTGATAAATAATGGATACCAGTGGGAACTGGAAAAAAAAAAAAAAAAACCAAACCACCATGATATTCTGTTTTGCAACACCTACAAAAATCTCATGACGTGAACAAAAAGCAGTTTTTATGCCCAACAACCTGGTATCTATGAGTTAAAAAAACCCCAATTTACCTGGAATTCCAGAATATAAACCCTACATTATAATTTTAAAAGTCTTTTGGGGAAGTATATTCATTGACATTAAAAATGCCCATCTGAGCTGGAGTTATTTAAATAATTGTATGCATAATACATCTCATGTACCAATAAAAAGGCAAAGGACAGTTAAAAGTTAATGGGTCACAAGCCACAGCAGCCAAGAGTATAATCTATAACCTCTGTATAATTTGTACTGCATATAATTTTCTACTGCATAAACTAATTTTTATTAACTCTCATGCACTACTTGTAATACAAGCTGTTAGCCAAGGAGAAAACACTGTTATATATAAATTAAATGAAGAACAGTAACAAAGGTATCCAAAATTATCCTAATATAGATTAATGATTAATCAGATCCAAAATCTAGTATTTGAAGTCTAAATCTTAATTCCTCAAAAGATGACAAGCAAAACTAAGCAAAACATGTCAGACAAGCTGTACAGTGCTGCAGTACAGCAGTACAGTGAGAAAGTTCCTTCCTCCCCAATTAGCCCATCTCCTGCAACGCACCCCTACAAACTTTTACAACACTAAGTCATGCTATAAAGGATATTTTTCTTAAAGCCATACTTTCTGATGAGATGTGAAAAGCTCAGAATATTATTTTAAACCCGACGATCTCTAGCCCTTACTTTCTAGCCCTGAAGGGGGGAAAAATAAAATCTATATGCCACAGAAATCTCACAGAAAGAACCCAGTAAATATAATTTACGAACAATTGAAGAAGAATCCTTGAGCCTGACCCCACCCTTTCAAAGTTGTAAGGTCCTGACTGAGACTTCTGAAATGCAGTTAAGAATCCCAGAGCCAGGCAGGCTCACAGCTAGAGTATTCATGAATCTCTGATTAAGGAACAAAGAGCTGCATTTAACGACCACATTATTTAACAACTGCATTATTTTTCACTTCCACGTTACATAACATGCTAACAAAAGCCTGTCCTGCATGGCACAGTGCCACCCTCAGTTTTGCTCCCAGCAGCCCAGACCCCTAATAAAATGGATGGTGACCTCTGGTTTCTTTGGCCACACCTCACATCACAATAGCGGCTGCTGCATACCAGGGTCCCGTGACCAGCCAAGTTCTGGTGGTTATTACAGTTTCATTGCAAATACCAGAGGGTATAACCTTCCACCCCCAACCCTTATCTCACCAGTGTCACTTGCCTGAAGGAGCCCATGGCTTTGATGCTGAGCAATACCAGCATTAGCACCTGGCTCCCAAAACACATTTGCACTTCTATTCTACTGAGATGTACTAATCTGATTCTGAGCAGACCACAAGAAGACAGAAGACAATGCCACGGCTTTCCTCAAATGGGCTAGCTGACAGACTGAAGCAAAATTTCCCCCTCCCCTCAAAAAGCAAAGAATCTTTAATTAAAAATTAAGTCTCTGCTCACCAACAGCACACAGTCTACAGTGGTCACTAATACACCATTCCTTCCAGAATGGAAATAACACCAAAGGAGTGTCACTGCGCACAAGGTAATCTGATGCCATGGAGCTTTCTATCGAGAACAAGACTGAACTGCTGTCATTTAGCTTTAGGAATTGAAAAACCAGGGAGCTCAACAGTTCCTGGAGTTATGAACTGCAAAAATCACCTAATAAGGCAAAAATAAGTCAGCACAGCAGACAGCTCTCTGGAATCAAATTTATGATCAAAGGCTATTCAAAACACTTCCTTCTAATGCTAAGGAGAGAGTGAGAGCAAGCAAGAACTATACATGCTAAAGCAATGAAACAAGTTTTGGAAAACGTAATGCTCTAAAGTGGATTTGCCCAGTAAGATTTTTAAAATCACATATATGCATCAGACAGCTATTGAGAGCTACCGCTTTCATATTCATCCATCTCTTAAAGTCGGGTATGTCTTAATTATACACAAAGATATCACTGAAAACACAGACTACAAAACTCATACCAAATTTGTTGCAGTAATAGATGATGTCCAACTGCCTGATTCCCAACAGGCAGCAATTCTTAAACTCAAGGCTTTAAACTTAGTGGTAATAAAATTTCCAATTGAAAAAGCAGTCTTTATTTTTTGAGTCTAATTTATGTACTTCTTTACCCACAAAACCCTAGTTTTAAAATATCTGCACCATATTTCATATTAAAACGCCCTTTCAGCTTTACATTCTTACATCTCACAATTCTACTTTGAAAAGCTGCTAAATACTTTTTCCTGTGTTACTGATTATACTCTTTTTATCTCTTTTCGAGACTCCAGAGTAAAGCAGTACAAGGATTTTTCAAAAGTTGCATAACTTGTAAAATTTATATTTATACCTGACCTAAAAATACTGAAATACAACTGATTAGCAATGACAGGAGCTCAGAAATTGGATGGCACTGAACAAAAGACAGACAAACTGAGTAAGATGGCTTTAAGCAGTACCTATCCAGCGCTCCTCATGCATTTTTGGAAGCTTTCTCAGAGACACCGATGAGCTACTTCAGAAATATCTTGACCCCTTTCAAGGATCTGTACAGCACATGAAATATGAAGGCACTGTGTCCAGAGATTTTTCAAGACAGCTGCAAGGAAGAGACTGCATTACTATAACCTCAACACCAATGGTTCCTCAGATTTGTATATTTGCATGAGTGATTGGTGCTCCAGGAGTTCATGCTGAACTGGCATCATAGGCCATATATCACTGGCTCTTCTGAAAAGTTAGATATGCTTTGGAAAATTCTAGACAGAGTTTACATGGTCTAGCTAGAGCTTTGGGGAAAGCAGGTCAATGGTCACAACGATCTTCATGATGACACAACTTGATCTGGATGTACATTTAACAAGTTTCCAGTTGTGGATTTTATGACATAGCTGGACCTGAAGACCTGACCCTACGGTATGGAGGTGGGTATTGAAAGCATCTCTGAAAGTAATCTGAAGTCGCACGCTATATTAGCACGTTATCTATTTTTTTTTTCTCAACTTTTAACTTACTGCATATATATTTAAATCATATTGGAAATCACATGGACATTTCTAAGCCATGCTTTATACGAAGCTTCTGAATTCAACTTCTTTTCTAAAAAAAACTCCAAAACCTTACAACATAGCAGTTTTCAAACTCATGTTCTCAGGTACCACTAAGGGAAAAGGGGGCTCTTCTCACCAGGCAGTGCAAAGTAGGTTGTTCAGAAAGTGTTAACATGTCACTTAGGTGTGGCACACATACCACAAATGGTATCAATATCTTGTTTTGGAAACCCTTTTACTAATTTATTTTTTTTTTTCACCTGTACCAGATACGAAGAAAACCCTCTTAATTACAAAAGGGTAACAGATTTTAACAAGAATAGAAGTATCAACGCTGGGTTTCAGAGTCAGTTAAAATTGAACACAGAACACTGATAGTGGATTTGAGGAAACTGAACTTACAGATAGACATCTCATAAAGTTAAATGAGAAAACACCATCAGAAACAACACAATATATTCTACTCCTGCTGCCTTCTGGCTTACAAAATGTATGAGCTCATGCACACTTCGTTGGGTTCCTGCCACAAACCCTAGAATGATTTGGTTTGGAAGGGACCTTAAAGCTCACCTAGTTCCAAACTGCCTGACCCTGGCAGAGACATCTTCCACTAGACCAGGTTGCTCAAAGCCCTGTCCAGCCTGGCCTTGAACACTGACAGGGATGGGGCAGCCACCACTTCTCTGGGCCAACTGGTTCAGTGCCTCACCACCCTCACAGGAAAGAATTTCTTCTCAATATCTAATCTAAATCTAGCCTCTTCTAGTTTAAAGCCTTCAAACCTTGTCCTGTCACTACATACTCTTGCAAAAGTCCCTCTCCAGGTTTCTTATAGGGTCCCTTTAGGTACTGGAAGGCTGTTATAAGGTCTCCCCAGAGCCTTCTTCAGGCTGAATAACCCCAAAGTACATTCAAATGAACAAAAGGAACAACCCTTTTACAGATATAATCCTTTATAGACACCTACTGTATCTTCATGCAAACCCAACTCATGACTCCTGAAGTACAAATCACACTCATACAGTTGATAGAGCTCCTGAAATGTACACTCAGGGTTTTTTTTTCCCCTGTAGTCTGACTTTGGATATAAACCTAAGTTGTGTAGTGATAAACATTGTTTTTATTCATATAAGCATTTCTTTCTCCTTTCAGTCTGTCTAAACTGTTTATTTTATTAATACACTGCAGGAGCACCCATACAGTGAAGTAGCAAATGCACAGCATACTGAATATTTCCCTGCCTCTTCAGGCCTACTGTGCAAACCCAGCTGTTTTAAAAAGCTTACTCAATACATTTACTACTTCAGGTTGTCTGTTCATAATCTAGATTGTGAAAAGTTAGTGCAAGAAACTACAACAGTAAAGCTAAGCTATTTGAAAGTCAGGTATTAAAAGTCAATGGTGTCACAAGTATTCCACAAAATGTCATTTAAGAAACATAGATACATCATTTCTATCCCTATGAACGGTATACAACAAACCATCAGAAAGCAATCACTGTGGAGGTTTGGATAAAGGGGACACAAAACCATTTTAGTTTGGTAAGTCTTCTGAATTTTCTGAATTACATTTCTGGCTACATTGGTTTTATTTTTCAGAATGTAGTGACCAAGGAAGAAGAAGAGGTATTTTCATAATAGTAAAATATAGCCAAGTATGGACTGGCCAAGAACAGAGCCAATTACTCACCTTCAGCAGCTTGAGTCCTTTGAGCCTTGCTGCCATCCACACATTCTCAGAAGCTTAAGAGCTTTTCAGCTAGCAGGACCCATATAACACCCATGAGCCAGAACTCGGCAAGAGGCTTAGTACTTTGCATCAAAGTACATGCCATGGTGGCATCCTCTGTCTCAGAACCAGGAACTCTCCCACTATACTTTTTAAGCACACAATATTCATTCACTCCCTAAAATGTGATATGTCAAAACAATTGAGTGGTGCATCTTGACTGCCAAGGCATCACAGACCAGCAAAGAAAACCAACCCACCCAGCCCCAAAGAGGACTACATCACCTGGCATCCAGAACATAAACTTTTAATTTGGAGCTTCATTGTCATGGCATTATAGACCCAGAAGCAAAGTGAAGGAAAGGATTCGAGATATTCAAGTGTCAGCTGAGTGACACAAGAAGTACAGGTAACAGAACTAATCAAGTCTACAGAAACAGGCCTTCTAATAACCAAGTTGATCTCATGCGAAAGTAAACTTCTAAAATAGGTCAAATGAACTTATATTGTTGCTTACTCATAGCAACCTGAGTAAGATCTGCCATGTATTTATTCCCTCAACTTTTCCCCAGGAAAATAAGCATCAACAATGGAATATTGTAGTGGACAGGTTTTGGGTGGATCAGAAAGAACGCCTCTGCTCTCTGAAGCCTCAAACTGCATCTACATAACAAATAATTGTATTGTTTCTTTTTCCTAACTGGTGACTCAGGGGGCAGATCTGCACTGAGCTCAGACAAATACAGTGCAGAAAAACATAAAAATAGCCATATCAGTCAAACAAATATAACATCTCCAACAAACGATAATGCGTACTGAAGGGTTTAAGAAGATAAGCAAACACCAGTAACTCCTGAGAATGCTGCCCCAGCATAGCACAGCCTGTACCTCAACTTCCTGAAAAGTAGGCTACGCCTTTGTATATAACAGTGCTTGAAGCATTTTTATTCTTTTGCTTTATTCAGTTGTCACAGAATCTATGAACACTGTTAACATCCAGAACCTCTCAGAAAAAGGAGCACAAAAATAACAGATGCACAAAAGTTTACACAGCTCTTGATGCATCAACTGAGAGACAGAACATGTTAACACCATTCACAACACAAGGAAAACAAAGCGATTCTACCTCCAGAAAGGAGCTAGTAATTCCACACAGCACTGTACTATGCATAGACACAACAACTCTGGCCAGCAGAAGCTGGGTGGCTGAATCTCAGTTTCTTTATCTAGCTACGCTTGTCCAAAATATTTTGCCTTTCCTTTTTTTCTTCTTTTTTTTTTTTCTCTTCTAGGCAGCTTTTGGGTTTGCCGGTTTCAGATTCCACAGTAGTTTATTTTAAATTTGCAACAATGGCATGGCTTTTATGTAGTCTGAATTAAAAGAATTACGATCTTCAGGAAAAGTACAGTGCCTTGATATTACATATGATCTGACTGTTGAGCCTTACATAAACTAACAGAAGCTTTGGGATTTGGTCTGACAGTGAATCTGCAAGGCACTAAGCAAAAAAACCCAAACAGTATTAACCATGGAAACTGTAATAATAACTTGTACTGGAAAAGCAATTTAGCTTAGTAACTTTAAAGAATGGTAACATCAGAGAAGGAGCTACAGAAAGAGCCAAGGGAAAACAAAGCTTCATTCTAGATCAATCTCATTCAATTTACAACGTTTTACAATAACTTCTTCCACTAATTCACATCTGGGAGCACAACAAAGTAAAAGCTGCCTGGCTGGATCAAATCTACAGTTTCTCTAGTCACGTATATGACTACAGTTGTAGCAACAACAGATGCCTCCAGAAATGTATAACCACAGGACAACCATAAAGACTTCGCCAGTGGGTTTACAAGACTTCGGTGTCCTGGAGCTCAAAAACTTTCAGACAAGCAGCAGTGTCTGTCTGACACACTCCACAGGTTTTTCTTCTATCAATTTTCTAATAAGGTTTCAAATTGATCAAACCTTCTGGCAGGGTGTTCAAACTGTAGTCATATAATAGGAAGAATGAACCCTTTCTAACCTTTATGAACTTGCTATCAGACAGGTTTGATGCCCCAGCTGACACACTGAAAAGGAGAGTAAAATAAATAGATTCCTATTAGACTTTTCTGTTCCGTTCATGATTGTACAGAGCACAGAACAGGACATATTTCACTTCACAGTTATGCCTTTTTCAAGTTGAAGTCCACCTTAACTGGAAGATGCCCAATGCTCTTCATCACTCTTGTCACCTCTGAATCTTTTCCAGTAGTATTTGATACCCTAGAAACGTGGGAACCAAAACCCTATACATATTCAAAATGCAGCCCAATATGGTTTCATTATATGACATTAAGATGCTTTTGCTTTGTTCCCTATTCTCTTTCTAATCATTCCTAAATTCCATTTATTTGACTAGTACTTAATAGTGAATACACAGATTTTCATTGATCTGTAATTCCAAGATTACTTTGCTGAACAGTAAAAGCTAGTACCATCTGACATGAAATATGTAAACTTCGCTTTGCTTTTCTTCTTCATCTGCACTTTAATATTACTTTCTCTGAGTTTTACTTACCACTCTATGATTCAGTCCCTCAACATTGCAAAGTCCTTTGAACATCTTTGCACCCTGCTCTCAACTTTTATTTTAACTCAACTCTCTGGTAATGTTATACATCTAACTCTTATTTTAACAAAACACAATTTGAGACAGAAATACTAAGTAAAAGACAGTTTCATATCTTGTTAATTACAGATTTTAAACGTGACAGTTAAACTCTACTTCTTTCAGTATTTAGAAAGATGGGTAATTACAAAATAAGCCAAACCCTCACGCCATTACTAAAACGTTGCATATACATGAAAGCAGCATGTCAACCAATAAAGTGCAATACTGCAATGCAAAGCCTCTCACAGCAACAGCTGCTTTTAAAAGGCATACTTGTTTGTGGCATTGAAAGAGCAGAAACTTGAAGTACACAATGAAAAAGAACCAGAATTGAGGGTTGAGGACTAAAATCCTGACAGTAAAAAACCTGAATAAATAAATGAATAAATAAATAAATTAGTGATGAGCACTAACACAGGCATGTGGAGAGTTTCTATTTATGTATCAAATGACTTCCATGTCTAAACAGAAAATCTAATATTATTTCAACTGTTACTATGGAACAGAAGAAAAGTCACATGAGGTCAAATGATTAGAAACTCTAGCAACATGCTGTTTCCTCAATGCTATGAGGGCTGTCTATTATATGGAAGATGGCTGGTATTGGGCTAGTAGACCTCCTCTATTACAGGCAGCTAACTCTGAACTCCATAAACATGTACAACTACCTTAATTTAAACACTGTATTTCAAAAGGAAGTGAAACTTATCATCTTGAATACCACAGGTATCGAATACACATGCTTTCATAGCCATGGCTATTCTCATGTCTTTGCTCTAGCGTTCAATGGTGTTTACCTCCAAGCTCTACCAAATGGACTGTTGAGAGCATAAGAGCCTTTTCTACACTTACAGATCACAAACTGCACAGTGGAAGAAGTAGCTTCCTTTGGTTCTGTATATCTGCTCCCTCCCATTCCTTCCTGAAAGCAAACAAACAAACAAAAAACTCCAACATTAAGCAAGGACATCTGTAGACAATATTACTGGTCTGAGCAGCTTTTTCAGTGTGTTACAAACCCACAGCAGTGCAGGTAAGAGAACTTCATTTTCTAACAGAAACGCTCAATCTTCCTATTTCTGTTCACAATTACAGATAAACCACTGACATAACGAACACTTCCCATGACTCAATTTACATACCAATACATGTGAACATACCTTTACACCAGGAAGACCAGCAACACTATCCTGTCCTTTTGCTCCCATTTCACCCTACAAAACAAATCATTCAGCTAGAAGTTCTAAAGACTTCTGAGGATAACAACTACTCTGGTCATATCTGATTCAACAGAAAAGCATCCTCTATTCTGCTACCCTGCTTTTCTCATGCTTAGCAATAAAATCATTTTGAGGAGGATGCCCTACATGCAACAATAAAATCAGACAAAATAAATACATTTTAAAACATCTGTAATGCCAGTTAAGATCCCCATGTGACAAACACTTGAACACACACATTTCCACAGAAAGCAGCTCTGCTGATTTTAAGGGAATTCACTGTGACAGCAGAGTGAAGCCAAGTGGGTCCATTTTCACGTTGCTGAGTGTGTTTTATACTGAGAAAGCTCAACGTATAATACAGGTTTGTTTTGTCCATATGTAATTTTTAAAAGACATTCTCTAAACTCATCTCCTCTCTCCCTCCCTTTTATTCCCTCAAAGAAACCAAATGTAAGCCATCTATGAGAAAATTTCAGCTTTAAGAGACATGACCAACTGGTCTGGAGAGGTATGGAAGACGCCAGCGGCTGCAAACTATCTTAGAAATTGCTGAAGAGAAGATCAAACATAGAATTCTTGCTTAGTAATGTCAAGTATAAATTTTAAATTAATACTTTTTTATATTTAAAATTTATTTCATAGATTTAAAATTAATAAATTTTATATTTTAAAACCAAAATCATGTGGACATTAGAGGAATATAATGAAAGCACTGAAACCATATTATAGTCTTCCTTCAAAAACAAAACATTAGGTTTGTCTGCTTGTGCCAAGAAGACATTTTCTAGCAAACAGAGCCATAATGCATGAGCCAAGTAAACCAATCAAAATGAACTGGGTGCAGAGTACAATTCCAGCCATAAGTCTAAACCCCTCAGACACAACAATGCTCTAGAGTGTATGAGACACCTCCTATGTCCTTTTTATTCAAACACTGGAATGGTCCTTAGCTCTATCACAAAAGTAGACCAAAATCCTGTGTGTACGCAAACAGCCTGAACCCACCGGCATTAGGAGAGATAAAGCAGCAGGACTGGCTCCTGGTTACCTTATCTAATCACCCACAGAGTGACTCTCTTATCTCTGCACACTCTGTTCCCTCATGCCACTTGCCAGTATTTTAATAGATCAGAACCACTTTGCTACGTTCAGCAGTGGTTTTTTGTATACCGTGAAGTCTAAAATTATACAGCCTGCTACACGCCAGGAAGCCTTTAGCATATATGACTTACTACTCAATTAACCAAGGTATGTTTACACTTCTTTTCCACTAACTGCAGATGGACTCACCACCTTGAAGACAATTATTTTCCACTGCAAATTAGATAATAAAATTATGTTTCTATCTTGTAATTGTGACTTTAATAGCCACAGTCTGAGAGGTTCTAGTTTTTCACACTTTTGTTCAGTAAGTTTAGAGATCATATGCTGCATGTTGCACAACCTGTAACAGTATTCACATTCGCATTTTTAAGAGCTTTTTTTGCCCCCCCCCCCTTGTGTTTCATAACATTTTCCTTTGCTTCTGCAGATCTCAAAGTCCTTCACAAAAGTGAAAAAGTATCTCTTTTTCTATCTTACATAGTAGATGTCAAAAGTATAGACATGAGATGAATAAAACAAGATTCCTGACCATTCGGCCTATATCTTGCCCTTAATAAATCTCTTTTATGCCTGAACAAGAGTCTTCTAACTCCCAACACACACTGCAGTTGAGCTTTATAAATTTATGTAAATAAATTAGCAAGAATGGGAATACAGAATCACATTAACTTAGAACTATCAAAGCAAACAAATATATGCCGTCAGAAGAACAAACTCGTAAGCTGGTGAAAATTGGCAGTTCAGCGCTGGCATTTATAGGTTATGAAGCACACTCAGTGTAACCACATTCAAAGGTAAGAGCATGAGCTGTAAGCCTACTGTTAGGATTTACTACCAAGAGTACCAATGAAAATCCTTTTCAACCAAGTACAGGATACTTATAGAATAAAATATTTAAGACATAGCACAATTTCCAGGACGTCATTTCTTGCCAGCAATAGGATGGCTACTATATTTTTAACAAGGTTTATTTTGGTAAGCTCATAAGCAGACAGGGTGGAAATTCAGCAGGCTGAAAAAAAAAAAAAATAGAAAAAAATTGCTTCTATCAATTTTCCATAAAGCCAAACTAAGTTCTTAAAAAAGAGACTGCAAACAGCAAACATGCTTCCTTCCAGTGATGCCAATCATCCTTTTCTCTGAAGTGGAAACAATTTTGCACATCTGAGACCACCTGCACTAGTACACTTGTGATCATTTTTTTACATCAACGATTCAGGGAGTTTCAAAAGCACTTGATCTTTACCTCTGTGCACCCTGTAGCCTTTACTCAACACACCTGTCCCAAAACTAGAAATTATATGCTAGCAGCAGACAAAATACACAGTACCTTGATTCTTATACCACACACTGCTATTAGTCATGCTCAGCAGAGACAGCCTAAAGCCAAATGTGGTGACAGAGAGAATAACAAAGTGATACTTATTTAAGAAATTACAGTCCTTTCTCATATAACACACCTCACTCCCAAAATTAAAAAGGTATTTTATTTAAAGTATTCTTTTATCTCTTAAATTGCAAATCTGTTTAAAATATATGTGCATTGTGATATGGAGTAGGATTAACTTGACACAATATTTAATCTAGAAAACAGTCCACAAGGAATTTTGGGAGTAGGAAAATATTCTTAGCAGGGTTCTGTATTAACCAGGTGCAGATGATGATTTCAATACCAAGATAAAAGCAAATGCAGTTAATAAACAGAAAGAATCACATTAACATGGCCTAGAGCACACACTGCTAGAGTGCTGCATTTTATTGCTCTTGCCCACAACGGGGATGTATTAGTTCAGATCAGACGAATGACCTGCATCAGTTGTCAAAACAGTTTTTAACCAAAATCAGTTTGGGTTTTGTAAGATTTGATTAAGTAAGTTAGCTTTCCCAGTTTTCATCTCTGCATAGTTATGTGTGCCAATAGCATCCGCAATGTCCAGGTAAAAGAAACATGTCATATTATCAAGAAAGGAGCAACAGTGCACTCTGAAGAGAGTTGTTCTCAGCAGACAGTGCATGGGCAAGGTTTCTTTAAGTGATAAAGTGGTAGATGAAAGAGGTGATGTAGAGAATTCATCCTTTATATGAGATCTGTCATCTGAATGATTAATGTCAGAGGCAGTCCTGTAAGAAATCATGTCAGCTGAAATCTAAAAAATCAGATATGCAGACAGGAAAACAGTTCTCGTGGTTATAAAATGGTGATAGAAGTATTCAGACATGGGGCAAAAAAAAATCATTAGGAACTTTTAGTTGATGAATACAATAAATTCAATTCAGAGTTTGCCAAGGGTGAGAAAGCTCATCCCAAAGGCGGCACCACTCCACAGTTTCCCAGGCACTGGGGGAGAAGCAGGAAGTGTATAGCCCAGGAAGTACTGTCCAGTAGAAGCCCCTGGCTGGGTGCTGACCTGGCAGTGCTGTGGCACAGCCTTGATGTGGTCTGAGCTGAGTAGCAGTGGTTTAACTTCTCCTGTCTAAGTTTAATAGTAAGGTCACTCTCTCTTTACAATTAAGAAAGTTTCAGTTAAGAGTCATATCAAAGAATATACAGTGTTGAGGTCATATGAATGAATTCAAATCCTCCTATTAATGACTGCAAGGATAAATCCACCACACAGGTTTCTGTCTAGCAGCAGTGACATCCTCACATAATATGGGAAAATCCTTATCACAGACGACATACACAACTTCTCTGGTTTTGGTAAGGGAAAAAGACAACAGGACATGGTAACAGGGTTGGGTAGACATGTGCTTCCCAGGCAGGTATACTGTGTTCCATGGAGTTGATAAGGGGACCCCAAAGTGAGACTAGCTGTAGGCTGCCCAGCAGGAAGCCCATATGCAGAACCAGAGACTTACTGATACAGAATTTAACCTGTGTACAGGGCGATTCTTTCAGGCAATAACAAAATCCATAGTTTCTATTTAAGAAAGATAAGCCAAAGATAAAGACCTGAAAGAGAGACTTGAACTGATATTTTACCTTTTCACCTTTGTCTCCTTTGTGGCCTGGCAAACCAGCTGCTCCTGGCAATCCTGCTTCTCCCTGATTTGAAAAGAAATAAAAAAAAAATCAACAAAGCAGTAGATCCAAAATTTGGTTTGGTTTCCTTGTCTTTATCACAAAAGCCTAACAAAGCAAATGACTCAGAATAAATATAGCTCAGGAGAAGGATCTTAAAAAAAAAGCATTAACTAGAAAATAATTCATTCTCAAGTAAAAACATTTACACTAAATATAGTGCCTGAATATAATTCTAATTTTTACCATGGATCTTTTTTTGGGTGTGTATTCATACAAGTAAACCTTACAGACATTAACTAAATTTACAATGTACTCTTTCTTATCTGGAAAATACAACGTAAGTACATTACAATCCTACAAACCAGTAAAGTATTTTTCATAGCTACAAAATCAAAACAAACTTTTTTTTTTTTAATACCTATCAAGATTGAACATCATGATGCACTACAAAGCAACAGGAAAACTTTATTTATTTGGAAATAAATATTTCCTCCTACTTTATTTGGAAAGCAGTGGCACCTCCCTCTCAATTCCTGCTGTATCCCTGGAAGCATGTATATTTTGCTGGCATGAACAGTCACTGGTGATGAAGTCGTAGCAAGAAGTCTCTCCTCATGTGAGCACTAAAATAAAAGGAAGATTTTTCTGATTTTTTTGTGCACTTTGGTTAACAGAGAAGTGCCATCTGAGCTCTATTTTTAAGTTACTTTATGGTTTAATATTCCTGTACACACCATATTACACAGAAGCCACAACCATTGCCAAACAGAGGAAAAAGCTGTAGTAAAATAAAATCTAGACATGGTGATTCTTCTGTACTAAAATCAATGCCAGATAAAACTAACCTGACTATCATACTTCCTTCTTCCAAAAGAGCCCGGACAGTCTCTGAGAAAATAAAGTCTCCCAAAATAAGAAGTAGTGAAGCAGAATATCCCCATGGAGAAAAAGCCAGACCATCCATCTCAGTCGCATCCTGTCCTCCATCCCCTACCCCAAAATGTAAAATGGCAGAGTAGTGTGAGGGAAAATTCTGTAAAGTTTTCAGAATTAAATACTTCAGGCACAAACAGTTTGAAAACAAACAAAAAGCCCTGAAGCCAATATGCACCTGTCTGTAACTCATAAGAGCAGAGCCAACCTGATGATGTACTACAGGACAAATCAACAGAACCTGATAAACTTCAGAAGCTCTCAAGATGTAATGAGGTCTGCTGTGAACCTTCTGTCAAAGAAATTCCAACAGGATTTACATCTTAATGTAGAAGTTTGTATTCAAGGATAAATTCTTTCTTTTAAATTACTGAAAATGTAGCCCTTACAACTGGTAAGGAAGTAATGAAAAACTGAATCAGAAAATATAATGGTGGTTTCAATATGAAAGTCATTAACAATTAGCCCACCATTTTTCACATGTACAAATGAAGCCAATGGTGCTCTTAGCGACATTGCTGAATGAATGTTTAAAATGTTATTAACAAAGCTTATCAGCCTTTTCATGTTCATATATAGTAAGAACTTGTTTTGGTTTTAGTTTTTGATACTTTGTCTTAACTGCTAAATAAATTGTATTTTGACAAACAACGCAGAACCTGCAGAACAAAATCCATCATTTCATCTATCTATGAGGTTATACATTCAAGAACCTCGCACTTAGAATCAGGAATATATTTTGAAATATATTTGAACAATAAAGTATTTTTCAAAGTCAAATTTCTCTTGATAAACTAGATCCAGCCTCCTCCATGCTTCTGAGCACTTATCAATTGTGAGTTCTCACAAAGCCTTCCTATCTTCTGCTCTTGGCCAGCTTTATACCTCCATTCCTGGTGCCCTTTTCTCCCATCTCTTTGTAGATGGAATCAATTAGTCATTCTGCATGCTCTGTTTGGGTTTTTTTTGCTGACTGCAGACTGGCTGGTGATGGTACTGCTTACTATCTCAGAGGAGCCTGCTCTTACAGACTATTCATAATGAGCGGACCAGTATTTCAACGTATTTTCTTTTGGAAGTTGTGTTTGTTAGTTTGTTTGGGTTGTTTTCCTCTAAATGGACTTGATTCAGTAGAACAATTACGTCTGCAGCTTCAAGCATTTCTGTAGTTCTAGTGCCTCCTAATTTACACTGATTCTGCCTATCAAAACAAAAGGGAAAAGTGTACCCCTCAAAATAAATCAATGTTTTTCGTTATGTTGAACAATATATATATCTCAGCATGTGTGTTATAGAGAAGAAAGTATTTGCCAATTATTAACCACCCATTTCTCCACATTAGAGTACTGAAATAAGGGACACACCCTCAACACCTTCATATTTTTCTTCCTTTCCACTGTCATGGAGACTCTTTCATGGGCTTTGTTTATCATCTGTAATGCTTCACTAAATGCAACTGTTACTGAAATGGCCTCTGTTATTTGAAGCCATCCTCAGGTCATCACACAGATTTGTTTCCTATTCTTTGAGACTTTCTCAGTTACTAATTACATATCAATGTTAAGAAATTCTATCAAAAAGCACTAGCAGCACCTAGTACCTTTTACTGAAGTTCCACTGTGCCATTTAGTTAGGCAGAAAGAAAGAATGTACCGTTACTCCAGATACAGGATTAATTTCTAAAAGATAATTAATCTAACACTTCTATTGAAATTTCTTTACAATTCTTTAGTAAGGAACAACAAAGCAATTCCTGTGTATAAATATTTGCATTTTAACTTACCAGGTCTGCAGATATTTCACAACACGTATCTTCTGTTGCAAGTTTTGGATTACAATAAACTGTTAAGTGGTGAAGTTCAATCTATTAAGAGATACAAAACAGATTAATATGAGATGTAAAAAATCCTGAGTTACAGTATGCATTTTCTTATCTTGGCATAGTACACCTTCACTCTGAAACACTGCAAATTTCTGAAATGAAGTAAAAGAGACACATCCATAAAAAGTACACACCTCCTCACTTAAGGACAAATTATGCAGTCCATTACTTTGATGTAAATCACATTTTAGATTTAATTTATCTGCATTAAGTTGCATCCCTCTGTACTGCTCTTGCTATGCTACACAGGCTTTTGAGCCCTCTAGACTTCCTCTGCAAGCATTCTTCTCAGGAAGGTAATTTTCTCCTTCAGTGAACTAGAGTAAAGGTTTGATAAGCTCTATCTCACGTCCATCTTCTAGCACTTTGGACAAGACCTTTGCCTGGACCTTATCACTAAATCACCTGACATGCAAAAATCACAAACTCTGTACATAAAGCTTTTGTTTCAGACATTTGGAGTGGATTGGAGAGATGAACTGCATCTAATTTTAACTAGATAATCTTGGCCTTCTATGCCTCTTTCTGCAACTGGTTTGCATCCTTTGTTTCTATCCATTGCACTTGGTTTTGAGAAGAGTGACTTAGTACAGGAGCTTTCATCAGCTTCATGCCTGTAATGTTCTCCCACAAACTTGGAAATCGCGATGGACAATTCCCACTCAGAATCATCCAGCCCTTGCCATGCAACCACAAGATTAAAAAAAAAAAATCTGCTCCTCCTCCTACATGCTACTTGGAAAGGAGGAGATAGTACATGCATTTCAAATAGAGTTGAACTCAATCTTAGAAAATAAAATAAAGCATGAGCTTGGACCCATGAAATAAGAGCTCTGAGTCCAGGCCAAAATGTTCCATGCCTCACAGAACTGATCTCTCCCACAATGCTAGCTTGCAGTTACAATGTGCCATTTTCATCTGGAACTCTACAGTGTACATAAGACAGCTGAAACTTTCAGATGGTCACTATAAACTCTGAGCCAGACGCTTTCAACATGGTAACTGGATGTTAGCATACTTAAAACAAACTGACATTTCACGGAGCTTTAGAATGAATTGCTGTGAGCTCTCTGCACAAGGAAACAGAGGAAAGCATCTCTGCGACACACCACCATCCAGAATATTATGGAGTCGCCTTAGGTAATTCTTGTGCCAATGGCTGCAAGAAACGCGCGTCCGACCACTTCCTAAATCCCTCCCATTACGAGGAGGGAGTGACAACTATGAACAATGTGCCCCTAGCTGAATTACCCTGGAATGTGATACAATCTTGATAGAGAGGTAATCCTTAATATTTTTGTGTCTCCCCTTTACCAAAGAAAAAGCAAGTCTAACAGATGACTGACACAGACTTCTGAATAATCTCATAAAATTTGAAAGAAAAAAAAAAATTACCACTGAAAATTATCTCTAAATGTAGTAATAATATGTCCACAGTAACTACATGGCTCTTACTCTGAAGCAAATACAGAAACACAGACTCCTGAAACCTGGACTGAATTTTTCAGTTACTTTGGTAACAGAAGATTTGCCTTAGCAGATGCTACAACACTGAATATTGTTTAAAGAATAAGACTTAAGGACCTCAAATCAAGAATACACACTCAAAATTAAAAGCCAATTTTGAATCTCTTATCTACATAATTCTTTATGATTGTGTTAACAGAAGCATGACTAAAACATGATATCAAGTTATCTGGTTTTCCTTTCACTACTCACATCTACAGGCTTATCATCTGCAGCACGAGAAGCAATCAGAGTCCTTCCCTGCAAGTCAATGGTGAATTTTTCATCAGTCTGCTTTCTCTCAATTAAATTACAATCCAAATAGAGGGAAATGATCCCTGACTGCACGCTAATACCAAGTTTATGCCACTGCCGATCAAACAATGGATAAATTTCTCGACTCTTAAAAGTGTAGTGCAGTATATTTCCCTGAACAGATTTGGTCATATACTCCACAACCTTTTTTGTACCATCCAGAAGGACAGAGATCTGAAAGGAAAAGAAAAGAAGCGGTCATTTAAAAGTTACGAGTATAAGATTCAAACACATATATAAACTGTGTATAATAAAAATACTTCCAATTACATAGACTGGGCAAGAACTATGTTTTGAAGCATTCTACTATTTAACTTTGTAAATACATATCAGTCATAAACTAAGGATAATAGGCATGCTGTGATTTGAAGTCTTGATGCATTTTGTTACATATTTGCCATTCCTATAATAAATGATCGATTATTTCAGAGCAGTCTGTCTATTCTATATAAACTGTAGCTAAACCCAATGGTGAAACATCCAAGTTTCTATTTGTCATTTTACATGGGAACAAAAAAGAAACTTAATGAAAAAAATAAATTAAAGATGACTCTAACCTCAGGTGTGTCATACTGATTTAAAACTTGCCATATATACCAACGCTCCTTCTTGGTATTTCGCCGTACACGGAACGTAGCAACTAGAGAGTATTCTTCAGGAAGTCCATTTGGAAATACTTGCCTACAAGAGGAGGGAGGAAAAAAAAAGATTTCTTGTTATTCTTATACACACAAACACTGCTTCAAATGAATGTGTAGAAATAATACCTGGTGAAAACAAGGAGCCAAATGTTCATTCGCATTCATACAAATTGAGGGGCTTCAGCATTCAGAAGCGCCTCTTCTCAGAAGTACAATTCAGTCTATAAGAGTATGTCTATAAGAATAAATGGCTGAAGATTTCGCTGATGAATTTTTTGTTCTAACTTTTTTAACATCTGTGATTACTATAAATAGGCATCTTAAAAGAACTGCTGCAATGTGAATGCCACACACAAACATATTTTAAAATACTGCTTTTCCCAATTTATTTCCTGGGATACTGGAAGAAGTTTCCCAGAGGATTTCTGGGATAATCCCCATCCTTGGAGACATTCAAAACACAGCTGGACCAGGCTACTAATAACCTGATATAACTTTCAAGTTGGTCCTGCTTTGAGCAGGAGGTTTGATCCAGTGACCTCCACTGCGACATCTTGAGTATGAGGACAGCTGGACTTGAGCAGACTTGACCAAATATAAGGAATGCATTTCTGAATGAATGATTTGTTCTTGTTGGTTTCCATTATCCCTTTCTTACCTATGATATGTCAATGCCTCTAAAACATGTCTGACTTGCTACCTGTATCACAGAATGCAGTATAACACCACTTCTACAAGATATTTAAAAAGTTTGTATTTCAGAAGTGAAATTAGTCTGTTACTCAAATCTACAGAACTTAGAAATCATTAAATATATGTTAATTCTGTACTAAACAAATTAGGAGGGTGCAAGCAACTTTTTTCTTTTGAAGCTCCTGCATTTCACATTATTTCTTTTCTAAGACAGAGAGGAGATAAATGAAAACCGCAGATGCAAACACTGCACAACAAACGAGTAGCTAAAGCGTTAACATTGCTGTTTACTGAAAACTGTCAGGGCTGCCTAACTAGCCACATTGCAAAAGGCATTCCCTGGATCAGAGCGAAGGAAATCTGAGGGCTTCATGCAGAAGAAAAGCACCTTCCATTTTAATTCCCATAATCATGTGAAGTAAATGGTTTGGTTCTAAAAAACTACAATGGGATTATAATTACACAGTAATGTGCTATAAAGCCTTTATTAAAAAAAAAAAAAAAAAAAGAAAGGAAAAAAGAGAGAAGGAAAAAAAAGAAGGAAAAGAAGGAGGCACCAGCTGACAAGACAATAACCCCATAAACCTCCTGGAAATTGGTGCACTTTTGTTAACTGAGGATCTCAGGAAAAATGCCTTCTCTGCAGAGAAGACTGTTCTAAATCCTGCCAAAGAGCTTCTTTGTAGACGAACACCTATTTAAGCCCCTTATGTGGGAATCACACTTCTTTGGCTTATTTCCCACAGCTGATTCCTGTTTTATCCCAGGACCAAACTGGCTGCTATCCCACATTGTTAGTGGACCAATATGCTCTGTGTACAGTTATATATGTTTCAGTGTCAAAAGACAAGGCAAAAGTGAGTAGGCTTTGCAGGACTTTGATCTAGATTTCGTATTACTCTGTATTTTAATTACAGCATGAAGAATATGTTTTGTGATCTATAAAGACAATACTTTCATTAGGCATCAGTAAAATATAAGCGCATTTCTGCAGAAAAGTAAACTATCTGGACGTGGGATCAGCCCTGTGGTTTACAGCATCTCAGACAAGTTAAGCAAAGGGTATCTCATGTTTACAGCTGTAACCTAGACATTGCATCTCTCCCCTGGATTTGGGAGCATCTGATTAGCTCTCCAAAATCAATTTACTTTCCCAGCTAAGTCCCATATTTGGAGACACAGGGGAGTTTACACTAATGGGCAAACGGCAAACAACTGTGGAAGGAAAACGACCAGAAGGCTTCTTCAAATGAAAGGAGGGGAAACCATGATTGGTGTGATAAGTCAGCCAAACAAACAGAAGTAGTTTTTGTATACAGTAGGTATTCTAGTAAATACGGAGCACTTACTGCTTTTTTTTTTCCCCACCATTGTGATTTTATTTCTGTAAGCCTCCCTGACACTTTAAGAGCTATCTAAATGAATGACAACATTCATCTAAAATTTTCAGTGTTTCTTTCAGAATTTTCTTAAAAAAATAAAAATGCCTATGAATGCATGTGATATTAAATTATCTTCCTTAACTGTTTATCAAACGATTTGGGAAACAGGACAAGAGGAATGGGTATGAGCTAGCATTATGGAAATGGGCAGTTCACTCCAACCTTCTCTCGTTCTCCTCTTACTTTCAAGCTGAGAGAGAGAACTGTATTAAGAGAAATAAGAAAAGCAGACAAGGTCAAATAAATTCCTAAGAGCATTACACTGATTTCAGCAAAGTTAGGTAAAGAGGTAAGATTTAAGTAAAACAGGACCAAGGATAAATTCGGTTAGATTCACAAAATAACTTAGGTAGAAAGGTACCTCTGGAGGTCAATGGATCTCACACCCTGCTCAAAGCAGGACCAACCTGAAAATCATACCAGGTTACTATACATCTTGTCCAGCTGAGTTTTAAAAGTCTCCAAGAATGAAGATTATTCCACAATCCTCTGGAAAACTTCTTCCAGTGTCTGGCCAAAAAACAGCACAAATTTGGTATACAATTACCATACACTAAAGACATAACAGAAACATTATCTTTATTCTAGGAGGAGTTCTCATTGTGTAAGTATACGAATATTCCTTGGTGACCAAAAAGTCATTAAAGATACTTTAAAGTATACACTTAGCACTCAACCCTTCCAGCCAGATGGTGAGTGCTAAAAGGAAAAAAGTGAAGGGATGAGATGGTCTGAAAACTATCATATCATCTATTATTATACACAATTTCTTCTATGCTCTTTCTCCCTGAATGGCTTCAAGTGAATGTTATAGAATAAAAAGGATCCATCTAGCACTGAATTGTACAGATGATCAGTAAGATACCATAGTAAAATTTCAGTATTACCTACCATGGTATCTTCTACTCCACAAACGTCAATTAAAAACTCCTCAGAAACAAGCAAAGTATGTATGTATGTTAACAAATATATAATGACATCTGGGGGCAGGGGAAAGGGGAAGCCAGAACAGAATGTGAACATAAAAGCTCATATCGGAACATGAGAAAAGTCAAAATAAAATTTTGCAGAATACTGAATCCAAAGTTTAGAAGTTCTCCAAATATTTAATATACTGCTTCTGCTGATCACATCTACCAATATTTAAAAATTAATGAGAAAACTAATTAGACAACATATGCAGGGTAAAAACAGTAAAGAAGTTGCATTAATGGTAATGAGAAGGACAAAAGCAAGTTGTTCCACATGTCCACAGCTCAACAGATACTTCCTCACAAGCTCAACAAGTACTTTCACACAGAATATTTACCCTGTCTATGGCACAGGGAGAAAAAAAATATAAAAAGGAGAGAGAATAAGGATGAAGGAAACCTGTACCAAGTTAACCTCAAAGTCTACAGATGTAAAGCACAAATACAGAGAACATTAACTCAGGGTAGTACATCATGGTATCAGCCAAAAAGCCGCAAGAGAGATGAGAGGTCTCAAGAAAGCCCTAACATTACAGAAATATGGATAGCAATTAGTAAGGGTGAAAATTAATCTACAAAGATGACAAGAAAGAACTTACAAGTTAGAAGAAACAAGCAAATCAAGGGTATCCTTGGCATCTGATCTCTGAACCAGTGTGTGCTTGTGATTTTGGACAGAAGTGTTTGAACCAAAAGACATAATCAGACCTGGGAGTAAAAACATCAGCCTGAGATTTTCTTCTCCCTGGAAATACCCTCAGCAGTGGGACATCAGTCAAGTTCTCCCATTTGTGTTGAGCTTCCTTAGCTTAGGACAATCCAAACCAGGCATCTGCCCTGGAGACTGGTCTAACCTTTTTAAGGCTATTGAAAAGGTCCTTTCTCCATCTTCCATACTGGAAGTGCTCATGACTGCTGTGTTTGTGTTGAATTCAATGCTGTCCAAGCTTACTAAATGTGATTTAAGCACAGCCAATGGCTTAGGCACCTCTGGGAACATAGGCAGCATTCAGGCACACCTCTACATCTTTGAGTTACAATGAAACTTGGGTGGGAGTTACATGCTTGGCTGCTTAAGCCATGGTGCTTCCAAGCTTCCCTGGAACTAATACCCAGACGCCAGAGGAAATCTGTTGTCCAAAATTACTCATTTTAGGTGCCATGAGGAATTAGGTGGTGCTTGAGAGTGGGACATTTGACTCATTCCCTGAGAATCAGGTGCACAAAGTCTGACTAAATTATACTCTAGGTGGAATTTAGTTTGATTTTCTCCCTCTGTGTCCAGTACTATATAATAAAAAATGAAAGCGGATGAATGGAGAGCAGTGTTCACACTGAAGTGCACAGAAGTGACTCACACCCTTGGTGGAAACTGCTTAAAACAATAGCAGGAATTGAAGCACATGACTGAACACGCAGGCTTGAATTTACACCACCCTAGCCTGCTAAACTGAGGTGTACTCTATATTACAGAAGGACTGTAAAATACATAAATTACAATCTGCCTACTAGCTGGCAGATTGAGGAGACCAATGATAACAAGCAGGAAAATCCCTAACAATACAAGGTTTTAGACCATACATATATGTGTTACAAATCCAGACATTCAGGTGTCTCTTAATGTTACACACCATCAGGCAGATGCATCCAGAATGTTGATACACACTTATATTCCGGCTACAACTATGTGCCACTCTATCAAAGCATACGTATGCTCAGAGTTGCAAAGGCTTTGTTATATTATCCTCTTTTTCTTTTACTTCATTAAACATAGACATAATTTTTCCTAAGAACAGGTTCTGTGGCCCAGACACACCACAGGCTGTATATTGCAAGGTTACTAGACAAGCAGTTACAGGAATTTTGCATGAACTTTACAATTGGTTTCATGCATATCTCCCACTGTTTGTAATGATCAAGTATAGATTGATTTTTGGAAAATTATTTGCTTATTCATTTGTTTCCTCAAAAGTTCTGAAAATTTCTGAAATGCAGATACTAGCTGGTTCTCCTAGTGCCAAAAGAAGTGATTATGAATGAATTGACTGTATTCAGTGTGCTATAAACAGGTTTAGTTCTATCTTTGTAAAGCAGCATCAAGTTACCCATATCAAATTTAGTAAGGCAATTCTTTATTTACCTTTTGGTTTTATTTTTAAAAAAAGCACTAATGGAAAAGCAGCAGCTATTTTTAAATCTTATGAACTCTAATTGTTCCATATCGAATGAGAATACACTACAGCATATGATAAACTTCCGTATTTACAAGTATCAATGAAGCCTCCAGCTTGCTGAATACCTTCCAAGAAGAGAAAGATGAGCCAACTTACATTTCCTGAGAGCGAAGTGAGAGATGCTTAGAGTTTATGGCAAGACATATCTTTTCCAGCTGACATATACCGTTACCTGGTATATGTCACTTGAAATATGACAATGTTACAATAATTTGGTGACCAGAGCTCAAGCAGTTAGTTTAAACAACTTTCCTATGGTGGGTACTTAAGGACTATGTTGACACAAAAAGGTTAAGATTTCAGTGTCTGTGTTTGCTAAGGGATTTAAATGGAGATCCAGTATGAATAAAAAAGTAAAGATCAGGTCAGCAAATACAAAAAAAGTCTCCACATTATTCTCAGTATTTCTACATTAAATTACGATACCTTTATTTTTGGTTTTTTGCCTAACTTGACTAATACAGTGGGAGAAGAGGAAATAACTAACTATAACAATTTACCAATCTTTGCCTAGAATGGGTATTTTAAATTCTTTTCAAATAAAAGTTAAGAACAGCTGTTTGTTACTCAGAATAAGAAATAATTTCCTTCCCATCCATCTTCCTCAAATCACATTAAGATGCACTACACAGTTTCATGTTACATTAGGCCTCGAGTTGTTTTCATATGACACATTATATGATGCTACTCCAGGGAAACTATTCAGACAGCTTGAGTTATTAATTACTTAGGGGGAGCTTAACCCACTCAGAAAATGTACCACTGACAGCAAAGCTGCAAATTATTTCAACACCAAGAAAAGGGATTTACCCAATATTTCATATGCTTCAGCACATCTCTGCTTTCCTTTGGTGAACAGGTACAAATTAGCTGTCACTTTTAATATACAGATGGTTTAGAATTATTTTGTTTTGTGTGAAAGGTAATGTTATTGCTATCAAAATTATAAAGGGCATTTTTAAATAGATTGGTTTGAAAGAAAAATAGGAAAGCCAAAACTGTTATGCTTGTACATAGTATTTTTCCCCTAGGGGTTCTAGGAGTATTGTATTTACACAAATTATTGGTGAACTTTCATCTCCCTATCATAACTACACTGAAAATATAAAAATAACTCAAAAGAAAAACATCTCTTCTGAACTCTCATCATCTCCTGTCACGAAACTTGCCCTTCCTAGATGTCTACCTCACTCTTCTTTATAAAGCTAAATGTAGAAGATCACACACATTCACATTCCTCATCCCCATTTTTCTAACAGGTTTCTACTCCTGTGATTCACTGCAGGGAATGAAACCTCCCTGCACATGTGCAAACATGGTTTTGTTCTCCAGCATGAACATCCCAGAAATCTTCAGTGCTTTTCCTTACTCAGAACCACAGTAGTAAATTGATTGCCTCTACAAAGAAATTTCTTCAGGGTCTGATATATTTCTCACAAGATATTTACAAAAATTCAACAAAACTTTCTTTTTGGAGATCAATTGCAGAATAGGGAGAAATGTGATCATCCGTCTATTTTTTCAGCGGGTTTGTGATTGTCTCCTAAGATATGGTTTTTGTTCAAAATGTCAAGCTAAGCTGTGCTTAAAAGAATGGCAGAAATTTAAGTTTTTTTCAAGTCATTCAAAAACTATATCAAGCTCTTGGCATTTTTAAAACCTTTCAAGGCCATTTTGCTGTGCTAAATGTCCTAAAATCCAACTCTTTTTGTGGTACTCTTTTTTTCAAGTGTGGCAACCATCAAAGAAAGAGGATGTGGACTTAAATACTTTTAAAGGAATTTTACATACTTCTTTTAACACCTGTGTCTTTATTTAGACATTTTACAAGCAGCTCTATAACTCATGCAGTCCTTCTAGTTTGCTGCCAGAAATGGAACAAAGACAACAGGTCTAGTTATTAGTCTGTTATTTGGCAGTCTCTGAAGTCATTGAGATATTAAATTCTTACTTGATTATCTGCAGTGGAATGGAGTTATTCAGCTGATCAAGGAACCCTCTGAAGATGTTAGAGAAAAAAATAATTACCATAGCCCCTGAAAGTCAACTGGAAGCAAAAATTGCTCTGCATGCATTTTTACAGGCTTCCTACCCTGAAGCGAGATCTACGGTACAGTATTAATTATTTGTAGAACTCAGTGGTTGCTGTTGTCTGGAAAAGAAAAAAAAGAAAAGCAGACTACAACAGAAGAGTTGTCTACTGGTGACCATTCAGTTTGAAGACAGGCAATGCACTCCACAGTTTGGAATGGAGGGAGACAATCGGGAATGACATTTCTTTTCTCTTGGCCTGTACTTAGAAGAAACCTAAGTATCCATCTGTTCTTGAAGGTTTTCACAGCCAACTTACCAGCAACGTACAAACATTTGCAGAGGTACCTAGAGATACCAACCAATTCCAGAAACAGAACAGTCTTTTCAGTTTGGTACATAGCGGGGCTAGTCAGCTCCAGTAGAGCTGCATACTGAGATACTAGCACCAAACGTAACATGTTTTTTCTTCAGGACCTTCAATTTCTTCAGGACCCTCAATTTCTTCCTGCTTAGTTTCCCCTCGCCCCATCACAAACTTCTGGTAGCTTTTTACAATGAATCAATAGAACAAGCACAAGGAAAGAGAACTGTGATTATATCTGGAATAGGCTCCTCCCTTCCTTCCCTGGTTTGTTCTGCCAGATCCCAGACAACCTGGACTGAGGACACAAGTCAAACAATCTTGCAGGTCAGTGTCCCTCAACAAATGGCTGAGTGCTCAAAGCGAACACAATAGCATGGCTGGCAGTGGAAAGTGAGAGCTAGATGAAATGCTGTATGGAGTGCAGCTGAACCAAACTAAGGGATGCTTTTTTTCCTAACTTCCACAAATGCCTGGATAACTAGCCTCCTCCTCTTCCGCATGCAAGACTGCCTATAAATAAATTCATTCCATGCTAAAACAACAAGAAGACCATGCTAAGAAATGCTTGAGAAAAATGGCACAGGCAACACTAAAGGTACTACAGCCCACAAGACTGTTATAGATGGATACATCTACCCAACTTGGTTCCAGCTGATCTCCCCCCAAAAAAGAAGGCGTAAATGGTGAAGATTAAATTACCAACTGAAGACACAAGAGTAGGAAAGAAGGTTAATGATACCAGATACTGGGGTCTGGCCTGAAATAAGTAGCTCTGTCAGCTGCAAGACTGAAACCACAGAAAGAGAACATGCTTTTGCTTTAACGCCCGCTACATGCAGAATGAGTAGTCTATGAATATTTAAGCCTAGTGTTCTGCTTATAATTTGAAAGATAATTAGGTAAATAAAGTACTTTTTACATTTTGTAAAAAACGTTAACATTCGTGGATTCTAAGTGAATGAATATGGAAAATAAATGATAAAAAAAAATCATTTGCATCACACTGGGAGACTTAACAGCACTTTCAGAAACAGGAAATTATCACTTCCGAAATCTCAGGACTCTTTTCTGAGTTATCTAATTAAAGTAAAGTTAAAAAAAAAAAAGTACATGCAACTTAGCCTGCATCTCTCACACTTTCTGTAATTATGAGACTTTTTTATAAGTTACAGATTAAATGGGGTTAAAATGTATCAAGCTTAAAAATACCAACATTGCATTACTATCTGCTGAGTCACAACTATGTTTAAAAAGATGGGCCAAGAACCTGTGACTTGCTAACCCTGTCACTATCAGACACTGCTGGATAATGGCCAGGTATTCCCTTTAAAGGGCTAGGAGAGAAACCAAAAAAAGCTGTAAAGAGAGATGGTGTCCTGCATTAGGCCCAAGACAGAGGTGCTGAAAGGAGGCTTCAAGCAGTGGTACCTTTGGATAAGTCAATGAACATTTTATTCAGATTTTGCCTAAGCTTCACATCAAAAGAACCCATCAAACACCACTTGAAAGAACACTGGATATTACCAAGAGATGTTCTCAGGCTGGGGAAGCAGGCCAGATGCCTTATAGCCAAAAAAGGGAGCTTGATATACTGGGAATTTACGAAGTTTTCTCAAAACAGCAAAAGCTCCACGGTACAAAAACTTTGCATTAAAACAATGCTTTGATTATAACTTGAGGTTGAATCATCTGTGCAATTTTATGTGCAAGTAACAGAACTAGAATGAACAATGATCTTATTTTTCAACAAGGCCAAGATTGAAATCTCTACTGCTGAGGCAAATTCTAAGAACAGCATACTACCTACTACAAACCTCAGGCTAGTAGACAAATGCGGAAGAGTTACGGCAGTAAAGAAAATATCACTAATATCACAAATATTCTGCAAAACTGTAATCTTTAAGGATGCAATGAGATACAAGGAATATTTTGGAAGTTTTAAAGAGGAAATACTTTGTTCCCTCACTGTCCTATGACAAAACCAGCATTTTAAGAAATTTGCTTTTACCCTATAAATTACTTGGTTGACAATGTAATTAAGTGCCCAAAACTACAGGAATCTGTATTCTTAAGGAAGAAAATATGTTAACGGGATATTCTATAATAGAATCCCAGAACCTTATAATGGTCGAGGTTGGAAAGGACCCCTGGATGTCATCTGATCTAACTCCCCCTTCTCAGGCAGGGTCACCTAAAGAGAGCTGAATAGAAGTACACATTCACTTGTGTATGAGAGTAAAATCAATCCAACATAAGCTGTTTAAAGAGATGACATTTAACTGTGATAAAAAAGTTAGCATGCTGCAAAAAATTTAATCTTAGCCGTAATATGGGTTCATATTAGCCATGCTAACTGATCCTTCAGGAGAGCAAGGAAGCAAGTCTGTGTTATAACTCTTCAGTCTTTCAAGAATTATAATCAGCTAATGAATCATGACTTTCTTTTCCATGAAATCATATCAGCTATCTTGAATCACAAAGTGCTTTTTTAGTGCTCCTAATACTTTCACAACAAACAAATCTTAAGTTTATGTAACTTCCTGGTAGCATACCATATCTGTCTCCACATAGTAACAGTAATACAATCATTTAACACTTCCTAAATATACAGAAAGTCCTGTGGAAAGAAAAGTAACCTTCCTATAAAAAATAGGAAATAATCTCAAAGTCTGTGCTCCTTTTTGACTGAACACAGATATCCGATGGCATTTTTTACCTCTAACAGTCTCAAACATTCAAGTCATCATATATACAGTCTCATTCCTGAACTACAGCTAGCACTTATCTTCTATGTTTGGTTGTGTTGTGGTACATTTTCTTCCACTGTCTCTGTCTTTATGATTTTTCTTCTGAGTTACAGCCTTTATCAGTTCATATAGGAATGAAATGTCCTAAGTCAAGCTTTCTCAATTCTAGGTGACTTAGAAAAAAAAAAAACCCACCCCAAAAAACCCCCCAAAAACAAACAAACAAATAAAACACAAAACAAACAAACCAACCTTCTTCCCCCCAAAAAAAAAAACCAAACACACAAAAAAACAAAACAACAAAAAACCAAAAAACCACCAAAACCAAAGCAAACCAAAACCAAACAACCTTCTGGACTGGAAGAATCCTCTCCCAAAACTTGTTTCCAAATAATCTCTTTACATATAAAATGAGCAAGCACTATCTAATAATTCTGTACAAGTCAGCTGCTAAATGTCAATCCTGAGCAAAAGCAATAATTTAATGCTGCAATTGCATGTGCTGTAGTTCAAAGTAAGCATAACCAACATGAAGGGTCCCGAGTGCAAGAACTGGACCTAGAAGTCCACTTCTTCCCTCACAAGTCTTGGCAAACAGTTCCTGTTATTGTATGCGCTCCTGGTGAATATTACCGTCTTTGTTGTATAGTTTCATAGATGAATTTAAACTGGCAGTCATCTAGCATTCTGAACTCCTCACTTAAGAGCAGCTAGAAAAATAAGGTCAGAACACCTTCAGGATGCTATCTGTGGTTACTCCTCAAGAGTGGTCTAAAGCAAACCTCACTTTCCTTAGCCATAAGACAGCCATTGCTATTTTATGGGATATGCATTCAGCAGGACTTGAGTAGTAAACACTGCTCAGCACACATTATGAACGTACCATTTGTTGCTAAACTCTCAGCACAGTTTAAAGAGAAAACCGAGTAAAAGACATAAATCAAAGTTTATCAAGGTCTTCAACATTATCATTGCCAATATGGGTGTATCAATAAACAACAATCGAATCCCCAAAAAAAGAAATACATGCATTTTCATATGACACTTAAAACCCTAATGCCATATGAGGAACTATCAACAAGTTATCCAATGGCTGTATTGTCATGCTCAATCCCAGAGTATTTTTAGGATTTGTTTCTTTTTAACAGAATTCTGAAATTCTGCAACTAATCACACTAAATAAAAAAATAGCACGATCTCTTGCACATGGTTCTGCTAAAACATCAATATATGTACATCAGGACTCAGTTTCTATAGATTACAGATTGTTCTTCTTCATGTTGAAGCTTATTAAATAATTCCAAGTTTTTAAAAGAGTTTGTGACATAACAAATATTCACTTGAGACACGGCTGCAATCAGCAAACCCTGTACACTTACGAATGAAATCAAGTTGATACCCAGACCTTTAAGTGAAAAACCCACAGCATGGACTGTACTGTCTATGCAAAATTAAAAAAGTATTTTTTCAGATTTGGCAATTTATCTCCATAAATAAAAAACATTTCATGGCACGATGATAAAAACTGCGAAGAGCTAACCACAGAGAAATGCCAGAGGCCAAAAATATTTTACACCCAACTGAAAGTAAATGAAAATCAGCGTATTGAAAAAAGCACAAGGCAGTTTCACTGTGAGAGAGCCCATGAACTATTTTCAGATAGAAAAACTAAAAACTCAGAGGCAAGGTGGGGGAAGGGAGTATCTTTAAATAACAAAGCCTCTGTGTAGACACAGATGTATCAGCACAAACATCTGTCTGTAGGTACGACTTCAGTTAAGAGGAGGAACGCCTGACAGCACTGCTAATGCAAGCTGCATTTCACAGTGTTAAATCACAAAAGTCAGGAAAAAAAATAAAAATCTGATTTATTACAGGTTGTTGTTTTTTTTCGAGTCTGCTGATAAATGACTTCTGAAGCACATGGCACCACAGCTTCAGCTGGAGAAATTATACGCATTTTACAAGGACACTTGAATCCTCTCAGCCCATCAGCAAAACTGATAAATGATCTTTCAGTCTCTAATTTTATACTACAACATATGGGGGCTACAGTCTATCCTCAGCTGCATGCATTATATACATTTCAATGAATTCAGTGTGGTTGCATATAGCACTGCTGTATATACACATCTATTCCAGATTTCTAGGAAAATTACACTGTATTAATTTTGTAACTGTATATTTGTTCTAAGACTGTCAAACACAAGTCTTGTTACAGACTTAGATCTGCATCCTCATTGACTTCAAGTACCATCTTGCACTCACTATTTGGTGACATTTTTCTTAAAAAAAAAAAAAAAAAAAAGAAAAAGGACGGCATAGAAATATCAAGACAAGATTACAAAGACTTAAAAAGTCTGCATGTTTGCCAGGGAGTAGATGAGTGCAAACTCTTGTGAAAGTTCCCCACAGTCTGGCATCCCTGAAGGCTCTCTTCAGCTAACATGCCAGTAAATTGAATGGCCCATGGCAGAATCTCTGTCCAATTTTTTGAACAAGGACCATAGGGAAGCATCCAGGAAATTGCTTGCGCTGAATCTAGGAATCTAACAGCACAATAGCGTTGTATATCAATTGTGGCATCTATGACAGCAAATTTATGAAGTTTTGCTATCTTATCCACAAAGAAAAATGGAAAATAGTTTTGACATCAATATTACGTTAAAAAAAATTATGAATTCCATACAGGAATATACAGCAAAACTGAAATTGCTTAGATATTGCAGATGTTATTGCTTTAATCAGAACAACAGAATTGTTTTCCATAGGGCAGGTTAAACCATTACATGGAAGGTGCAGTTTCAGGGTTGGCTTAAGCTAACGCAGGCTACCCACCCCCAGCAGCGCATTCTTGCTCCTTTCCTGCTGTGACTGCTGGAGGTCACACAGCTACAGGCACCAACCACCAGCCTTGCTGATCAGAGGCTGATGCTGATGTGGAGGAAGTGAGATGAGGCTGAGAGCTGGAGAGGAGTGCTGTGAAAGTGAACTCCTAATTTTTTAGGTTTGGTTAGGCTTTGGTTTGGTTTGGTTTTTTTTTCCAAATAATCATCTTGGCTGGACAGGCTTCTTCTTTAAAACAAAGGCAGCAGGAAAAAAATAACACTAATCTGAAATGAAATACATGTCTTCCAAATTAAGGAAAGCTTTTTAAGTAAGCACAGTAAACTGGCTTTACTATTTGTTCTTCCAGTGCTTCTGTGATTTGCTTATTGTTTGCATCAAGTTTCATCCCGAACTGTGAGGTACACAAGGGATCCATACAAACACTGCTGGTCTGCTGCACACTCTTCTTGCGGACCAGTGCCCTTAAAGTACATATCCTCCAAGAGCTCATTCCTTTTATCTGTAAGTGCCTTATGGCAAGATCAACACTTCTGAGGAAAAAAGGAAAAGAAACAATGTGCTTTATCCAGCACTGTCTTACAAATTCAACTGGTATGAAGCTGCCACACTAAGTGCTCTACTGTCAGGGGAATACTCTACAGATTAAAGAATTCAGATTTGCCACAGTCAGTGGCATAACTAAAACAGTTTTACTGCTCTCTGTTCCCTCACACCCTGCTTTCAATGTAAGTATTATATATTTCTATAGATACTCTTCACCTGTGCCACCTACCTCTCTATCATTACTTTTTCTTCCCCAACTCTTTCCGTATGTAAATTGCATGTTAAATTATACTGTGATTCAAGCCTAATACAGCAATTAAAATCCATTAATGCCTGAATTTTAAATTTGATAAAAAGGTCATGGCATATTTCTCATAAATTGTCATGTAGAAATAAGCCCATATGTGGAGAAAAAGACATTAATGTGTGTTCATTCTTTTAAAGAAGCATTGGTCTATCATTTTTCATGGTAAGAGGCCCCAGTTTTCTCCTTAGTTATGAAATGATTCGTATTTAGATGGTAAGTACAGCTCCAATTTGTTCTTTCAACAATAATCCCTGTATTATCCTTCTTTTTAATTTAAAAATTCAGTAGGTTTTCAAGTTCCTGGAAATACGCACAAAGTGCACAGTTTCAGTCTTTCAACCAGAATCATTAAAAGAAAGAATCTGTCACTGCGGTTTCTGATCCACTACTTAGGAAGACCTGAAGAAAGCATCAAGATTTGTACTAAATTTAGGCTCCCACACTCAAGAAGCAAATTCCAGAGACAAGGCCCTTTTCTTGAAAATACCCTGCAACCAAAATACCAGACATTTCAGTCTTGGCATTGTTGGCTCTAACAGCTCAAATGACCTCAAATAAATACATGATATAGGAAGGGAGAGGTGGTTTCTTACATAGTGATCTAATATTTTAATAGACCAAAACTAGCAGGACTTTGTGTAAGCACAGATAAAAGCTGGTTAGCACAACTAACTACTGTCTCTGGAAAGGGGTGTCACCTCATTGCCATTTTCAGAAGGAGTTTTAAAAGTTTTTGATTAAATCTTTTGGAAATGGGTATTTTCACATCTATCCATTCCATACTGTATATAAGAAAAAGATATGTTACTTCTTAACATATATAGGTATCTTTTATATCTATCTAATGTTTTTCAAGAAGACCGTGAACGTGAGTCCGCCCAAAACGTGTGCCATGTGCAAAAGTAATCAAAAACCATGCCCATGTGGACATTCACTGACAGCTGAAGTCATATGCAAGAAACAACCAGAGACCAACCAGAGGAAAGCAAATGGTTGCAAAGCCTCTCATAGATAGGTGCCCTTGGAAGGCAATGTGCTAACTATGAAAAGACTTCTAACGGTGAGCACAGAATCGCTTGATGCCAACTGTGCTCTAGGAAATGCAATTCCCTAAGCATTTTTTGTGATTAAGAAGATTACTATTAAAAGCAAACAGAAAACCCCACATGAATATTCTTTCATTATCGATTTCTGTTCTTAGCAGAAAGAATCTTCCAGCCTGCAATACACTTACAGAAGTGGGAATAGTATTTCTGCATCCAGTAACTAGACATCACAAGGAGGTGAAACAATTTCTCTGAAATATGGTCCAAGCCACAGCCACAGCTCTCCTGGCACCAGAGAGTGATAACATGGCTGATGGAGCTCAGTAGTCCAAATACAGTAAAAATCCAAGCTCTTTTGCAGTATCTTACACCAAAAGGGGAAGAATTCCTAAACAAGTTGTGGGAGTAATCCCAACTCTGAGATCATTTAACAGCCAGCTATGATAATCTTCTCAGTAAATTAATATGGTTTGTCAAGCCAAACAGACTACAAAATAAGAAAGCCATGACTGCCACCAAGATTTACTAATCATAAACATCCATTTCAAAAACATTCTGAAACTCAGCTGAAATCAACTTAACTATCTCCTTTACTGATGCTTTCACAGAAGGAAAAAAAAACATGGCCCACCAGCAACCCAGAAAAGAGAGAATGAGGAACAACTGACGTCTGATGCATCTTTAGAGACAGATAGTGAAATTATTTCATCATAGTGCTATTTACTTTAACACAACTAAAGAACAAACATTAGCCCTGAAGGCCTCATGTCCAGGGTACTGAATACTGCTGGCAGATGTAAAGGAGTTGCTATTAGCACAGAGCCCTGTGCTGCTTTTTTCAGCAAGCTCAGCCAAACTGGAGCACACTGCATAGGCTGTATGTGTTAAACTCTAGAGAACAAAATATGATTTCAGAGTGTTTTTATTGAAATAAAATTAAATCATTATACAATTACTATTATTATGACTACATAATTAGATTGTCTGCATAACAGTATTTTACTGTGAATTTCTTTAGGATTCAAAGGCTGTTATACCACTTCACTCAGGAAAAACTTCTATTAATATCCATGCAATAACTGCAATAAGTAACAGTATTTTAATTTAAAAATCACTCTTTGTTCCTGAAAAATTAGAAAATTTTTGGAAACTTTTAGAAATTTTCTAATTTTTAGAAAAATTAGAAAATCCTGAAATATATTATTAGAACTAAATATTTAATATTCATTTACATGGAGCATAAGAAAAGCTATCCATCTCCTATGACAAGACAAAATACATACGGAATTCCTTCACAAAAAGAGAAAAAGACATATAACCAAAATCCAATATAGACATTATAAATTTCCCAAGCTGACTTTGCATTATAAATTTTTTATAACATATAAATAGGTGCAACACTATTCCAGGTCCATTGAAAAAAACCAAAATGGCATCACACAAGAAAAATGGCACAGTATAGCTTTCTATTACCCACACTACAACTGAATGAATGAAATGCAAGAGGAGATGTGCCAAGTTACTCGATACTTGCTAGTCAGCTTAATCAGATACTCTCAGTTTCCTGCAGGATGGATAACAAACACTGTTCTGCTGCTTACTGCACACCACGTCTGCTACAATATTTTCTGAGGCAGACTGCTCCTAAAAACCTCCAAGCATTTAACAACACAGGGATCTAGAACCACACAGTCTGACATAAGAGAAGAAAACTTAAATAAAATAAGAAGTTACAAGATATTGTACATAGATAACTGAGATGAAGTAAATTATAAAGTTATGAAGGCAGACATCAGAGCTCCTGAGTAACCTCCACTGTAACCCTTCCATGTCAAAACCTGACTTTGTGCTCCAGATTGCTCTCTGCCCTTATGTTTAAAAAAAACCTCAGAAGTTCAGAAGAGTATCAAAAATGCCTGAACTAAGTAACTTTTAAAAAATGTTGTCTGAAGTGTTATCTCCACAACAGAAAGCTCAACATATTCAACATATTGGATAAAAAAAATGAAAAAAAGTAAATTCTACTTTTAATCATGACATGCATTTCCCCGTGAAGAAAGGTTAAAAAAGCATGAGCAAGACTATTGCCATAAAGAACTAGGATTTAATGGAAATTCTTCAATGCTTGAATGCTATTGAAAATACTTGTAACCCTTTTCTGTTCAGAAAGATATATGTAAGAGGTACCATTTATTTCCACAGCAAGCTGACTGAAAAACTTATTTTGTACCTTAACATCAGTAACGATATTAATTTTCAGACTAACTATATTCATACATTAGTACTGTTATGCATTTTATTAATAACTATCTCGCTTCATCCAGCTAAAATTTTCATCCATTAGATATGCACATTTTTAGGGGAAACTGGAAAGATTTATCTTCAGTTTTTCTTTAATGAGGATACACGGACGAAAACAACAGGGTGGGAGAGGAAGGTTGAGAAGCAAGAGACCGTTAAAGCCAAACAACTTGCCTTCCAGGTTTATCCTTTACTGAAATTCTTTATCTCTTGCCCAGTTTACACTGAAAATGAAAAAAAAACACCTGACCATATTTTTTCCTCTAACAGTCATCCTCACTCCAAAAAGCTAAACAGATAAAACATAGACAAAAATCTGTTAGATTTCTCTCTCACTTCATGAAGAAAGTTAAAAGCATTGTGTCTTTCTCAAGTGTTTTCCTTGCAACCACAAAGACTTCAGGCTTTGCTAAGCCACTAGCAGCCATGATGCATATACCCCACTTTCACTGCCTCCTCTAATAAACTGTTCTCAGAAGAACAAAACAAATCGCAGACATCAGTATTCAGACCTACTAATAAAAGCTAGGAAAAAAGCTTTACATTTTCAACCTCAACATCACCTGTCAGACCCCTTCCACAAAACATGAATTCTTAGAAATCAATCTTTTTGAATCATGAATTTTCCCTGAAAACGACATGAATTCTGAATAATTCACCCTTTTGTGATTTCTAGCTACTCATACTCTGGTTTTGTCCGTTTCAGAATAAAGCAAGTCAACTTTCACTGTACACAAAGAACTACTTAGCTTTTTATTCCTAAAAAAAAATTGCCTCACATTTTTTGTCATTGCCTTGATTTTCTACTCCTCTAATCTCATGTTTTCCTTAAATTCCCATCCACTGAAAAAAAAAACCACCAAAAAAAACCCAACTATAAAAATCTGAAAAATTAATAATAGATTTGACAAAAAAGTTTTCTCACTGACAAACTTTCAAATTATTTTTAGTGAAGATATGTATGAGCGGTACTTAATTTTGCCTATTCCTTTTCCAAAGAGAATCCTGATAATACTGGGAAGGCCCTAATAAAAATAGAGCACACTCTGCGTCAAGCAATTTTATTTAGTCATTTTTCCTTCAACAGATAACGTCCAAGGTATTTAAAAAAAGACAGTCATTATTTGTTTAACCTTCCAGAATTAGACAAGCATTAAAATTTACATTATCTAATAACCTTGGAAGACCTTAGAAACTATCCAGTAATCTCAAATATTTAGGTTCTATTTATTTCGTCATTTTTCTCTCCTAAAGATCGCTTTGTTTTCTGTCTGGGTGCCTCCAATTTCTCTTCTCCCACTCTCCTGGCCTCAAGCTATCCACAGCCCCTCTTTGCTCTGCCCAGGATCCAAGCAAAGGGGAAGTCTGAGGGCCAGGTGTACTTTTCCCTAGACAAGATAGAGCCAGACCTCTTGCAACCGAGAACACCCAATCTGAAGACACGGGAATACAGTTGCTTCCCTTGTCATCACAGGAACATGCTGTACAGAAACCACAGTCCCATGACTCAGAGCCCATCTGAACCAAGGTCTGAGATGATCCTCTCCACTGAGCATTGGGAACTTGAAACTACATTCCTAACTGCTTCTTGCCATTTCCTCGTCCCCATGCAAACTTAAATCCATCCAATTCTATTGTGCCTTCCTCTCTTTCACCATCCTTTAGATTTTTCATGCAGTTTTTGCCTTTCAAAAAACACACCAAACCCCAAAACATTAAAATATAGTGTTTAAGGTAATGTTGATTTTCTCTCTCTTTTCAATCCTATCAACAGTAATCAGAGAGAGGACAGCCAATTAAACTGAGGGAAGATTAGTATAACACATCTTGTCACACCATGAAAGTTCTTTGTTTCCTTTGTTTCATAAATATTTATGTATAAACAGTAGGTTTTTCAGTATCAGAATCCATATTTGGGAAAGAAATATTCACAATTTACTTTGCGCCTGGATATTTCCAGATTCCAGCAGAAAAAACCACACCTCCATCAAAATGCTTCCCAAAAAACCTGTTACAGAAAAAAATGCCTGAAAACAGAAATATTTGTCTTTCTGTGGTACCCTCTGGATATACAGCCCAGTGTTTCAATTCACTAACAGCATTTGGTCTGAGCTCTGTCTTTTAAAGACTTCAGATGAAACTATATCTACTTACTTTGTGTCTCTGACGAGAGGTGTGCTTCCCAGTTTAAAACAGTTTTTTTCACCTCCACAAGAAGTCTGCCTCAAAGAAAAGCTTTCTGTCAGCTCAAACCCTATGAAATATGACACAATGATTTAGTTTATTTAATGGAATTTTAAAAAACAAGGTAAATACTTTTAGCATTCTTGCTAACTTTCCAGAGCATGGCCTGACAAGCTGTTTTAAAAACCAGCGCTTTAAAGTCAGAGGAACTTCCAATATTCATTTTATCGACACAGAAACTATCAGTGCAAAATTCACTCACTAGATGACTTTGCAACCTGAGACATGCATTCTTTATTTCCTTTTATCATCTGAACTGATAAGAAGGAAGGACATTTGATAAAAACTACGAAAGTGAGTACGGCTGCAGAACTTGAACCAATACTTGGTGAGAACAGCATATTTGATTTTAACCCCTTTCCTAAAAACAACAGCTTTTGGAGCATGGGGGTGGCATTCCATATGGCCCTTTCAATTTTAAAGCCAGCTTCAGACAAACTATGATTACATCCACTACTAGACAATTAATTTAGATACAATATTAGCACAGTCAGTTACCTGAAACACCAAGACCATCTCTGTTGATTTGTTTGAGATGATGGACAACAGTTTTCATTAAAGGACACACAGCACCTTCAAGAGAATACAGTTTAGTATATTTTATAAATTTCTTTCAAACAAAAATAATCAGAACAAATTACCATGACAGTGATAGTAATATTAACAAGAATATTTTTGTTCATATTCTTTCTTTACAATATGCTAACCAGCAATAAACCAATTACAAAATCTAAATAGGAGAAATGATATTTCAGATTGCATACTACACTTCTAATAATATAAGCAGATAAAATTTTTTCATACTTTAATTCAGCTGTTTATGATTAAAGCTCACAGAAACAATACAACCAGAAGAAAACCACTAAATTCTTACCAGCTTCTCTCCATGTACAATACTCTATAAAGCAATAACCTCTGTTCTAAGGGGTTTAGCAGTTTTGTTTGGTGGTTGTTGCTGTTTTGTTTTGTTTTAGTTTTTATTTCTGGCTATATTCTTAGAAAATCTTTTTCCCCTACTAAGGAACATGAAACAATAAAGCATAAATGCTTGATTACGATGACAATAATCTGTTGTTACTTCAGTGAAAAGCAATTCCAAAATGCGGATTAAAAAGGATATAATTATATAATATAATATAAAATAATACACAATTTAAGCAACAGTTTTTTTATTTTAATGGCTTAAAATTAAGCAGCTTTTTGGGGGATTAAGTCTGTATTTAGATAAACAAGCAACATGTTCTAGGATGTGGAACATGGCAAATTCTAAGGTTAAATCAAACATTTAGATTAAACACAGCGTTATTAATACTAAATATCTTACTAGCATAAAGCCCTTTTTTCTCTTATTTCTATGTATACAAAGGAATAGATACTTTTAAGGAGCAAGCGCGGAGAAATGTGACTTTTGTGCATGGGTCAGAAATGGGGCTCTTTGTTTAACAAACTTTGCAAATAGCCCTGCTAAGCTCTAATAAAGCTGTCAAAGGTGACAAGCAGGATTTGACCCACGCACTTATCGAGCACAGAGCTCCATACTGACCTGATGCAACTAAAAAGATAGCCAAGGTATAGCTGAAGCTGCTGAATGGGGCGGGAGGGGGTGAGGGGGCTTTCTGAAGTGTCAGTTCAATTAAAAATAAAAGGAGGAATATCCTACCACTAACCTGGAAATCATCTATATTTAAAGATTTCCAAGGAGCATCCAGATTGAAGGCTGGCATTCAAAATAGCTGTATTTGTAATCTTAAAGCATGTGAAATTTGTCATTTGTCCTGTAGTAATGTAGAAAGCATATTATCCTTCAAAAGTCTTAAGTTCTATTAAATGTGTTACTGTACCTGATCTGGATTAAAAATGGATAATTGGAAACAACCAGTAAAAGTGAAATTATTTAATACAAAGATACCTCCTGACAATACAGTTAATGACAGGTATGTCAATTGTTTAAAGGACAGACCAGGTTAAAAGCATTTTTTCATAAGATTTATCAAGTCCTATGTCCTTTACGTCTAAGTTGTGATCTACAATTACAAGTAACATCACTCATAATTTATTTCTAAGGCTCTAAGAAAATGTATTCCTTCCCTCATTTATATACAAATATATGTCTGTATATAACTGCATTTACATATAGATAAAGTTTTATGACAAATGAGATGAAATATGCATTAAAAACTCTGTAAATTCCCCTTCCGCAGAAAAGATGGAGAACTGTAAAGAATATTCATGTTGAAATCTCTGAAACTGAAATGAAATCTTTCATCATTCTTGGTTTGCGGGAAATTTTATGTAGTGTGAAAAGCATTCACTGGATTTACATACTACCATAGCAATTTCAATACACCATTTGATATATGCACATATACACTGCGTGTATATGGAACAGAAAGAAGCTCACCTCAGATACCCTTTAATCTACAAACTTTAGCCTTCATCACTTGTACAGATTATTAAACTACAGACTTTTATCTGTAGCCACTCCAAAACAATGAATGCAGTTATAGAAGATTTACGCAAGTATACCTTTAAGAAATATATTCTTGTAAAGGAAGCCTGTTATGGCTGAAAGCCACAATACCATGTCACACATACACTGACAAAAGCTTTTCTTAAATTTAAGCGTTTTCTAACCAAGGGTTTTTTTTTTTATATATATAAGACTATGGCGCCAATTCCCTTTTTGGTTAAATTAATTTACAATACTTACAGCAAAAGCAGATAAATAATCTTATTACTGATTTTACCCTGAACTGCTGCAGTAAGCTCCAAAGAACCTGGGACACAACTACGTAAGTTTTTTTCAACATTGTCTTACATGAGAGCTGAATGGCAAAAGACTGGGGAGTTTTAACTTATTCTCCCCAGCCACTTTCTTCAAAGTCCAAATAAAGACTCAAGCTTCAATTTCTGTGTTATCCAGATGATAGCAATGATTCCTCACATGCCACAGACTGGACTGTGGACCTATTTTTATCAGCGGCCTAACAGTCACAGCATAGGCCATTTACGTGTTACTTATTTGGTTGTATTCCATATCCTCAGAAGAACTGAAAGGGTTACTATAAATCTCCTGTCTCATGTTGCTGATGCACTCCTTTAGACCAGTGTTATTCTTTTTACCAGAGAGCTAAAGCAAAACTCTAAAATATTAAACCCAAAACCTCTCCATACCAAGACTGACAACTTTCATTACCGTAGACTGATGAAAATTCTTTCTACAGTTACAGTTTGTACAAAAAAAAAGTTAGCCTCTTCCAAGATTTTTCATACTGCTGGCAGATGTTTAAATTTTCTTTCGCCTGAGACAAAACAGATAGTTTACCCATTCATCCTGTGCGTAGCTGAATAAGAAGATCTACATGAAGACTTTCAGGAAGAAAAAGAACAATACAAACCCTTACTGCTAATACAGGCACAGAAACTATGCACCCGTCTGCTCTGTTAGAATATATACTGTAAAACTAATGAAGCAGTGAAAAGAACAAGATTATGCTTGTGACTATATTGCTCTGCATGTGATAAAACTGGGTCTGTGTGGACTGAAGTCAACAATTCATGCTAAAATGGTGATGTCAAAGCTCAAGTTAACATACCTATAAATTAATGAGATCACTTAAACATAGGATAAAACTACAGACCTCAGCTTTTAGAAATCAACGAGCTCTACAAAGGAGCTTATTATTATGAAATCAACCTCAGAATTTTGGAAAACATGTATTTATACAGATCAAGCAGATGTCACAGACCACTGGTGATCTGTCTCTCCAGTAAGATGCTAGTAATATTTTTGTTGTTGTTTTCTAATAGCATTAAGAAAAAAAAAATGAAGGCATTGCATGTAGATGTTTCTGCTGCAACATGCAATGGCATGTTCTCAATTCCTGCAGTGATCAGGGCACCTGCTGGAGCACGCTGCAGCTTCTATCTAGGCCCCATGCCCAGTTTTCCTTTCCGTGCAAACAAGGACAGAGGAGACTCTGGTGCATGCTTCAGTCTCACTCTTACAGACATCTCTTGTCTGCACTTCCTGACTGGGAACTGTAGCTTCCAATAGGCACTCTTGGCTCCTCCAGAGTGTAACCTGTAATGGATAGATTCACTTTGCAACTACCTATCTGCTACTTTATAATTAAACTTTATGTTCAGGTGAAATTTCCAGCTGCTATCTAACACCACTGACACGCACATTGCAAAGGTACCAAAGTTTCCATAAGTAAGCACGACTGGCCAAACAACAAAACCCTGCTTAACATATACCCACATTATATGTCAGACTCAAGCTTCAGGAAGAAATACATATTAGCTAGGATTTGTCTCACACTCCTTAGGATCAGGCTTTCTAAATATATACACACAAGGAATCACTTCAGAGAGTGTGACATATCTGCAAGTGTCAGCAACAGCATCCAAAAAGTCCGCCTCAAAGATAGTTAAGCAGACGCAGCTGGCCTGCCTTCGAATAAGGTCAAGAATTCAGAACTCCAGCATGCCTGTAACTTCATGTATAGAGGTACCAGAAAATAAGATGTGATTTTTTTTGTTTTCTTTTTTTACTCTGTAAGCCACATCATATTACATTATAATATACATGTTAACCAGACAAGAGTGGGAAGCGGAATGAAGGAGATTGAATCTACAACTTTGTTGCTATAAGAAAGAAGTCAACTCCAAGCCTTGTGACTATTTAGATGGTTATGCAAATAACATAACAGCTTTGGCAGGCAGGATTAAGAAATCCACACCAACAGAGTTGAGATACTGGGATGCTCACACTAAACCCTGGAGAACTGGATTCTCTCATGAGGAAGAATAGGTAGTTAAAAACAGGATTTCATATTACTCAAGACAGCTAGCACAGCTCCACAAAGGGCAAGTCTTGCCTGACTAACCTAGTGGGTTTCTATGATGAATTAACTACATCAGTGTAAAAGGGAAGAGCTACAGAAGTCATCTATCTGGTCTTCTGTAAGGCCTTTGACACAACTCTTACAACATCTTTCTCTCTAACTTGGAGAGATACAGGTTTGATGGATGGTCTGTTTGGTGGATGCGGAATTGTTTGGATGGTCACATCCAGAGGGTAGTAGTCAACAGCTGAAATGTCCAGATGGAGAGCAGTGATGAGTGGTGCTCCTTAGGGGTCTGTACTGGGAATACTGTTTAACATCTTCATCAGTGACACAGGCAATGAGATCAAGTGCACCTCCAGCAAGTTTGCAGATGACACCAAGCTGTGTAGTGTGGCTGGCATGCCTGAAGGACAGTTTGTCATGCAGATGGACCTGGACAAAGCTCGAGAAGTGAGCCTGTGTGAACCTCATGAGGTTCAACAAGGCCAAGTGCAAGATCCTGCATCTGGAACAGGGCAGCCCTCAGTATCAATACAAGCTGGGAATTGAAGGGATTGAGAGCAGCCCTGCCAAGAGCTTGGACGTACTAGTGGATGAAAAACTGAATATGACTCTCCAATGTGCTCTCACAGACTGGAAAGCCTCTGGGCTTTCTATGCTGGGCTACATCAAAAGAAGAGTGGACAGCAGGTTGAGGGAGGTGATTCTGCCCCTCTACTGTGCTCTTGTGAGCCCTCACCTGCAGCCTCAGCACAAGAAAGACATGGACCTGTTGGAGCAGGTCCAGAGGAGGGCCACAAAAATGATCAGAGGGATGGAGCACCTGTCCTATGAGGAAAGATTAAGAGTGTTGTCTGGAAAAGAAAAGGCTCCAGGGAGACCTTATTACAGCTTTTCAATACTTAAAAGGGGGCTTATAAGAAAGATGGGGAAAAACTTTTTGGCAGGGCCTGCACAGGACAAGGGGTAATGGTTTTAAAATAAAAGAGGGCAGATTTAGGCAAGGCATAAGGGTGTTTTACCATGAGGGTGGTGAGACACTGGAACAGGTTGCCCACAATGCTGGTAGATGCCCTATCCCTGGAAACAATCAAGGTTAGGCTAGACAAGGCTTTGAGCAACCTGATCTAGTGGAAAATGTCCCTGCTCATTGCAGTGGGGTTGGACTAGATTATCTTTGGAGGTCCCTTCCAACCCAAACTATTCCATGATATCACAGGTGAATATCATGGCTGTAAGAGATATTACTGATGTTTTGCTCTTTCTCTGCCTTTCCATAAAAAAACAGGCTGATCTGCTTTACAGGCTTCACACTGGGAGGATGTGTTTAGCTGGGAAAGATCCCAGACCACAAAGGGGAACACTTCCATGCTACTGAGTCACTGGCTGATGTGGCTTTCCTCAGCCTGCAAGCTTTCATAAACCACATTTTTATAAATACCTAAAGATCCTTATTCACTGCCACAAAGGACTTAGCATTTAACTAAAAGTTAAGGAATCCAAGGGAGGCAGGGTCACTTAACTACTGCAATGCTAGCAATAGTTTGTGGATCCAACCTTAAAAATTCAGATTAAGAATATATTGTAGATGAGAGTTACTGTAGAGCCATTAACTGGATTTTGAGAAGTATCTAGCCATACTAAAACATGAAAACCAAAAAGCTTAACTGATTTGCATACTTGAAACAATTCACTGTATTTGGGTTAAAGTGCCTATCTAAATTATGATCTAGAGCCAATACTTTTCACAACACATTCCATGTCAAAAGGCAATGGAAATTCACCATGCCTGTCAGTCCCAGGACTTTGTTTATGCTACATTTTTCATGGGTTAGCAAGTGATTTTGAAAAACGGTAACTGTAAAACAAAGCTGAAAAATCAGCAATGATCTGTGAGTGAGACAAAGTATGAATATTCTTAATATGAAACATTCGGGAATGATAAATTAGAACTTCATGTGTCACTACAGAAAGAGGTCATATCCACACTCCAAATCCAAATGTTCCCAAAAATTAAAAGATGTAAGTTGATGTCATGAAGAAAATATTCTTGAAGTCAAATCAAAAACCACAATTGTGGAGAACTCTTGAACTCTACCCCTCAGATTTGCTATATTCTGTCATTAAAATCAAGTGCTTCAAAACAAGTGAACAATTAGTGTATCAAAATTTCTGGACAGGTAAGAACTGAAAGAAATCCTTGATGTGAATCTAACGGTCACTGACACACATTTAAAGCCAAAGGAAGGCCACTCTGAGAAGATCCAGCATACTCAGTCATTCTCTGTTGTTTTGGTTTCCAGTACTGGTGTTTATTTATTACAATACTGACCCAACGAGTAAGATCCAAAGTACATTCAGAATGCCGGCTCAGAAAGCTCTCCCCTACATATACATATAAATTAATCCTTTCTCTTGCCTAAGAGGTTTCCTTAGCCTAAAACACTTCTCCCTGTTATCCCCCTTCAAATTAACTTTACACTTTTTGCTGCATTTGAAGGCCATTCATTTAGACTTAAGTAGATCAGGTGAGAAATTTCAGGATGTAAATGCAATAATCCATGATCTGATCTGAATGGGCTTTGCTGGAAAAACAAATGCTAACATATGCTGTTGAAAGAAGAAAACCAAAGGGATTGGCTATGCAGATTCTGCAGGATAGATGCTGATCCAAACAGAACTGGTGAACTGATACATGGGAGAGAACAAAAGCTCTAGACAGAACCAGTTAATGGAAGAAAGAACTAAAAAAAACAAAACAAAACAAACAACCTTATTAGATATTCCTCTCTTCTCAAAGTGAGCACATTCCCAGTTTTTAACAGATCCATCTGCATAATCTGCATACGAATTATTGAACTAGGATGAGACACCTCTGCAACAGAGAGTACTCTGCTCAGCTGAATGGTGCAGATTAACAGAAAACTTGCAGATGCAGCTGTACTGCTTGCTGCTGCACCATCGCAGGGTCCATTCTTTGTCAGCTCCTGCTTTCTGGTCTGTAACTCATATTTTTAGTTCTGACAGCAACCATCCCTTCAGTCTCTAGAAGAGTCTCTTTTCTGTTATCAACTTGAAGCTTCACTGAGCCTATTCTCTGCTGTCAGCAGAGCTGCTCAAGCTGGCAGCTATCTACTTGCTGTTCCTCACCATCGGCTTATATCATCTCTAACTACAGAAGCCACTCTCAACTGCATACCATCAGTTATACTCAGGACAGGTTCAGCCTCTCCTCTTCTTCCCAGCAGTTCAATTTGACCCATATTTGATCCATCTGTGGCAATTAGGTTAAGGAAAACTGCAACTTCCCCACTAGTGGCTGCCTAGCTACAAACTTCTAACAGAATGTAATGCACAGTTCAGATACACCATTTCTTAGCAGTTCAGTGGAGCTGTCAAATCCCCTGTGACAGGTCCACCTTTTACTAAGACAGCTTTTCATTAAGAAAAAAAAATATATATAATAATAATAAAAAAAAGACAATGCTTCCTGCCATTTTATTTAAAAAATGTTTCAAGTTTCTATTTATTCATTTATATTACTATATATATGCACTCGCATCCTTTCATCACTTTCAAAACTCCCCTTCTAAAAGCCACCAGCTAGCAATGACACAGAAGACAACCCCTTGCACTTCTTTTAGACAGCTGAAGAGAATGATTGCACAGGGTTAAGAATAATTCATCAGTACAGCACTTAGCCTTGCTGCCCTAAAAATGCAAGGTAAAAAAGTCTTCTCAAAGCACATTATTTTTGTCTTAGAGCCCACACATTTTAGCTTATTAAATATTATTATTTATTGTTTCCAGGACTAGTAAAAGGATTATTACCCTGGTTATTAACTTTTTAAATTTCTTGGACCCAAGTTTCAAATATGTTACAAAGATACAAGGTTGTTGTGTATGTATAGCTTCTATCATCCTTCATCACGCTTCTGGAAAAACAGCATTACTAAAAATAAACAGCAACAAGCATGTTCTCCTTGCTAATAATCGTAGAAAAATTCTACAAAGCTGAAGTACATGGGTACTTTCTGAGGCTGAGCAACTACAGAAAACTGACAATTCCTTACTCCTCATACAGATGACTTGTCTTTCAGATAGAGTTTACCATCCTCTGGAGAGTCAATGCAGAGTTTAAGTGAGAGAACTAGGTAACGTGGACAGTAAGAAAACAGAGAAGTATGAAAAATTTGAAGAAGACGGGTAACAGCTTTTAAGTTAAACAATAGCACTATATTCCTTTCCCCTCTCTTAGGCACAAGAGTTTGTCTAACTACATCTGTGAAACATATGGTTAAATTTAGATGGGGTTAACATGAGTACTAGGTTGTTTAGGTCAATGTGATCATTATTCTGCTGTAACAAAGCTGCATGATTTTGCTCACAAAAGTTTTACAAGCTCCAATTTAGAATCTTGTTTTGCATAGCAAGTTGAAAAAATACAAAACAAACCTAGGAACTACAGCTGCGTCCAAACCTGAAACTTCTAAGCACAGGAAACAGAAGGACTGCTTTGGAACTGCTTCAAACTTACACTTTTTAAAAGAGAGACTAAAACAAGTCTTGTATTAACATTACCTGCTCATATTGCTTTTTTTCCATGTACTGCCATTATTTGTTAAATTTGTTCAGTACTGAGATTTAAGACTTTGGTCTGTGATGGGCAAGAAAAATGGAAGTACCTGTGTGGTCACTGACAGCCACAGAAGTAGAAACAGGAAGGAGGAGGAAGGCTGCCATACAAAGCCAAACTATGCAGGATCCAACGTACTTCATCTCCCCCAGGACACATGTGAACAACCAGCTACAAATCTGAAACACAAAATAAGAATATTCAGAACCATCTCTTTTTCCCTCACCCCATCAGAAAATTACAAACAAGAATTTCTGAGCTGTAAAGAGGAAGCTGCTAATCACACACAAAGTGTTTGATTTATCTGTTGTAAGGAGCTACCAAAAACAACCCCAAAAACCTCCCAACTTATGTAAATTTAGAAACAAATGACAAATAAACTCCTTTGGTTCTTTACTAAACTCAGAAGTAACAACTTAGAAATATCAACTCAGAGACATTAGTTATAAAGGCACTAAATTTTGTTTCATTAGTAATTACTAGTTTTCTTTTACTTTGCTCACAGGTTTTCAATTTTAAATACATTAGCTAAACTGTCTGCCGTCACAACAGTGACAGCAACTGCTGAAGTAGTCTTCAAACCAAACAAGGACAATGTGCAATTGTCCTTTAAGTGCAAAAGAAATCAAGATAACACTATTTCTCTGCCTTGGTAAAATATGCATGCGCCAAGAGAAGCCTGTGTTGAGCTTCATTTAAAACTCACAAAATACAGTCCTGGTTTCAACAACATATCTTTGCCCTCTAAAGGCAGTTATCAGATTCTTTTTTTAAGCTGACTGCAATGTACAGATAGATGTGAATTTAATGAAACACAGTAAACAAAAAGTACTTTCCTAATAATATTTTCTGAAAGAAAACCAAATCACATAGCTGAGATGCAATTTTTATAATTGTTTTCACAAGGCACCTTATTCAGAGTCAGAACTGTAGTCAGTCACTTGCACTGACAACTACACCATCATTAACTTTTCCAGTCTCCCAAACAGCAGCAAAGTGAACGCACGTTCAAGTAACATTATCATTTAATTTCCTGCACCTGCTTTACAAGCAGGCATTAGTGACTCACTAAAGCTGCTGCTCCAGAGGTCTCATTTTCTGAAGGGCTCTTGCCTGCTAGCTCACTAGTACCGCCACCCCCTCACTGCTGCCCCACCTCCAGGCTGGGCTCCTCTCCCACCGCCGCTCCAGGAGGTTCTGCTCCCTCCCACAACCGGCGCACCGCAATCTGCTGGGGTGAGCGACCCGAGCCGTCTCCAGCTCCGTCCGTAACACGGCAGTACCGGCAGTTTAATTGATCTTGGACTGAGTTGGGTTTGCTAAAGGGAGGGTTTAGAACACCGGGCGGGTGAGCAGGCTGGCAGGCGGGCGGGGCTAGGCGGGGAGCAGAGAGGCGGCGGCTCGGGCAGCTCCCGCAGCCCGCTCTCTCGGGCCCCCACTCCCGGGCTTCTAACCCACCGCCCCTCGTTCCATGCTCCCCAGCCCCGCCTGTCCGGAACCTGCCTGAGCGACGGACTCGACCGGCCCCAACGAGCCCAGCGAAGGGCAGGCGCCCGCGGCCCGAGGCGGAGCGGGGCAGGAACGGGCACGGGCGAGGGAGCCCCCTGCCGCCCGGCCGCGCCGCTACCTGTGCGGTGGCCAGGTGAAGAGCGCAGGCAGAGACGCTGAGGCCCCGCAGCCGGGTGTGCAGCAGGAGCGGCGTGGGGCTGCGGGCCGCGGCCGCCACTGGCTCGGCGGCCTCGCGGGCTGCCCCAGAGCGCTGCCGGACAGGGCAGGCTCCCCCGCCCTGGAGGGCACTGACGGTGCTTTCCGGCCGTGCCGCTGAGCGCAAGCATGCTTCCACACACTGGATGTAGGCCACTCAATATGCGTGCTAATTATAATGATATACACCAATAGGTAGATTTTTAAATGTAAATATATGCATACAATTAACGAGCATGCTCAGCACTGTGGCAATTTGCAACAGTTTAATCGGGTTTGTAAATTACTGCTAATTTAGTAGGGCTGTTTTTATTAGCATATTTTAGCACATACCTATAGCTATCCACAAACATATACAATGAATTTCCCCTAAAACACCATCATGACCAGAATCCTGTAGTATACATTGATTATGGTACATTAAAGGCTTACTGTATACATTATGTTTATATAGGATACTGATTGGCAAAATTGGTGCTAAATGTAAACGGCAATTTTGAAAAACAAAAAGCCATACACATAAAAGCCCTGAATCAGCCCATCACAAAACAGACTAGGAATAGTGTAGTGTGTGTGTGCATGTGGGATCTTTAGACAACGAACTACAAATAATGAGTTGCTTACCTTTAATTCCTATGTCAGTGTGTCCCCCAGAAGCACTGGAAATGCCTGTACAGAGCTGCTGTAGTGCCGAGGAGTTGCTGGAGTGAGTCTCCAAGGAGTGGTAGAGGGGGATGCAGCTCTGTCCTTATTAGTCTCACACAGTGTGACCCTCCCACTCAGCAAGCACAGAATACTCTGTAAGAAAGGACAAACAGCCACCCCGATGGAAATTTTACATAATCATACTTATATATACCAAGTCCAGTAACAATGTAAGAAATGTTGGTTTATTTTTCCTCCTTCCCCCTACAGCCTCCCCCTCCACCCCCCCCACACACCCTCCCCTGAAATAAAAAGCAGTCCCATTAATTAAATGGCTAGAGTATGAATGCATGAAACTCTTTCAGAGTATCTTATTTCTAGTTGTAAAGAACCAACTGTGTACATTAGCACAAGCAGAAACTAGCTTTTATTACTTATGTGTAAGCACATATTGTTAATTTTATATACTTTCTCATAAATCTAAAGTGAGCCATCCAAGTAATCAAAAGAGTGCATCTATTTATGGCACTGATGCTGCAAAGCACAACAGATTACTGACAGTTTCTTTACCTTTTAAAACCCATCACTTACAAACCTGAATGTTCTTGCACTGTAATATCATCTGCCTGTGATGAAATGGTGAGATTGAGCACTGTCACTGGCTCTCATCTGAATGTGAGAAACTGTGCTTTTCTCGGGTTCTCCAAGTGCGCTTGTGGCAGTTCTCCGTATTGCATTTTAAAGACGTACACCAGACAGAAGGACGGAGAAAAGAAAAATGACTAGAAATAGAAACACAGAAGACAGAGAAAGTGGGGCTTTAATTAAGCACATCTCATTTACATATATCGAAGACATATTTTATCTTTTTCTAGTAGAATTATTCTGATGGGGGGAGGGGAAGGAAAGAAGGTGGTGAGTATCATATCAATGCTTTATTAGCTTAACATCAGTTTAGTTCAGCTGATCTTCAGGTCAGAAAATTCACAGAGTTAGCTTTTTGCTTCCCCTCTCACACTTCCAACAGGATTTGAAAAGTGTTTCCTCATTTCAACCAAGATAACTAGCCAGGATACCCAACAAATCACATGGAAAGGTATGAGAATCTTTCTGGTTTAAATTTCAAAACAGTTGTTGCTCTTCCCAACTTAGAATCATGAGAAAGATGAAATTGCAGCTTACGTACGTCTGCTAAGGTGTTTTATTGCACAGCCTTGTGGTGTAACTTTAGGCAAGTCACACTCCTCACTTGCTCATTCTGTAAATCATAGAAAGTAAAGCTGCCTTACCTCATGAGGCGAGGCGCGAGAGCCCAGTCCTACAGCTGACAAGTCATTGGAGCACTCCCTTCCCTTTCAGACTGTTTGTTTGATAAAGCTTTCAGTGTTGAGTCCGAAGTCACTGTTTCAAGCAGAGCTGCAAGATCCTCAGTTAAAAGACCCTTTGTAAAGGCTCTGCTCCCAGTGAAAGGCATTATAATTTCTTGATTTGAAAAGAACTGCAACTCTTACTGCTCTTTCAAGCTACAAAATTCTTTAAATCTTTTAATTCTTTTTATATGCCCTAAATATCTGGATTCAGCTCTGTTACATGAATATATAGTCTTACTAATTTCAGTGAAGTTCTGAATTTGCTGAATATTTCAATTGCATAACACTTTTCACATACAAACAGTTCATCATTTAAAGAAATATTTCTGTCCCTCAAAGTTTCAGTGTTGCTCAAAAGTCCAGACCTAAACTGGGTCTTCATTTCCTGTGAAGCAATAATGAAACATAATCTCTAAACCAAGGATGTTGTTCCACTGAGGTACCAACACTCCAAATAGAAAATTAAAAATACTGTATTTAGACCATGTCAACTTCAACACACACCACATCCGTATGAAAGCAGGAAGAAGAAGAATTAGAAACCACTACAACCTTCCCTGGCTAACATACAAGCTTCCTGTACCCTGCCCAAGTCTTCAACAGGATTATGCCAGTTCACATAAATGTAAGGAATTACAGTGATTTATACCAGTTGAGAACCTTGACACTAGGGACTGATACCATACATATTTATGGATAACATTGCTCACATTAATGGATACAGCCTTGCATGTCTAATAACATGAAAATTTGGAACAAAGAAAACCTTACTGTTTACAAACTCCTGTCATGAGCTAAAAAAAGGGCTTCTCTCCCTGCCGCCTGCAAGATAAGCAGCAAAACCACAAGTGGCAAAACATCTCTCTCATCATAAACAGCTTAGAAACCCCGACCACCTGCAGCCTTTCCCACCTGCAGTTACTGGTGCACTCCAGAGATACATTGTTGATACATTGTCAATACATTTTCTCACGTTCTTTGTACCCAAGAAGTACTAGAAAAACTGAAGATAGGAGCTGAAGCACCGGTGGAAAACGCACAGTATCCCATGTTATCTTGCAGTAACAGTTTTCCAGCTAGTTCTAAGTTTAGCTAAAGTACTTGCTTGCGCACAGAAGATGGGATTAGACCCAGATCCAAGCAAGAGCCAAGGCATATACACCAATAAGCAGAAGTTTAAAACCATACTTAGCACAGATATGCAAAGCACATTCCACCTCCTGTGCAAAGGATGAACTGCTTACTGAACAGCTTTTACTACAACTGCAGCTGCAGGCAAGACATGGGGGAAGAAAGGTGAAAAGGGACAGACTAATTTTTTGTATAAGATCTTTCCTTATTGCCAACATTCACTTCCAAATTTTTTTTTTTTCTTTTCCAGCACAATTAGGTACCCAAACCAGCCAAGTAGCATAATTCACTCTTGGCTGTGTGGTGCTAACAGATTTGTCTCCATCTCGTTAGACCCACATTTTTAATTTGTGTTGCTTATGACAATGCATATGCAGGAAAGAAGCTGTAAACTCTACAAAAGCAGCAGTATTCTACTTGAAAACAATTCTTTAAAAAGGAGATTAACTTTAAATGCCACTTATCATACTATTTCTCACTGAATGTAGAGCTTAGTGTTTCTGTTCCATTGTTTAAGCCCTTATGTGAGATTGCTCATTGCCAGATGATCCTTTCTATCCTCTGCAAAATCTGCTGGTCATGACAACTGCATTCCACTGAAGCAATTAAAATATAAATGCTTTTTTACGACTAAGCTTAAACCACAACAATACATCAGACTGAACTACAATGAACTTAGATAAAACAGGTGGAATCCCAGCTTTGGGGAAGTTAATGGAAATTTCAACATTGATGTAAATGGTACAAAAATGTCACTTAAATGAGGGAACTTTGGCAAAAAATTACTTCAAAAAGGAATTATTTATATGCATGTGCACACACACTAAGCACTCCTAAACAACAAAGCCAAAAGAAAAGCTGGATGACACTCCATTTCTTCTATAGTACAGAAAAAGAGGGAAAAAACTCCAACTGCTCCTTCTTTTTCTGAATAGTTAGAAATCACTCAAGTTTTTCAGTAGAGAGGCCAAAATAACTGTCAAAAAGAAGCAGAGAATACTTACCACTGTACTTCTGTGGTATTACTTGTCTTGGCTCAGACATTTTCTCTACTATTTGATGCTTTATAACGACTCTTAAAAGAATTAAATGTTCATAAATGTAATGGTACAGCAGCAACAACAACAAAAGGTCTTATGTCACCTCCAATTCTGATGCCATTGCTAAACCCAATCTCAAAAAAAAAAAAAAAAAAAAAGAAAAAAGTGGCATTGTATCATTTGTAATGTTTAATGCTATCTGGTCCTATACGTTACATATTTTTAACAATAACACTTTAATCCAAATTGTATACACTGCAAAGTAAAGAAATCAGTGATATATTGCTGATATTTACCAGTTGCAAATGTGTCAACAGCTGTTATCATATAAGTTGTAACAAATATGTCAAAGAATTTACAAGTCTCAGTTTTAGCCAGTGTTTCCTACTATTCTGTCCTTTCAATGCAGCTAATTTGCCCAAATGGTATTTAAAACCAAAATACTACAATGATAAATAAACCACTTTTAAGTCCAGTTGCAAACAGTTTCAAATTTTCCAAAAGTAACTTGTATAAATTTCCTTGTGCAAGACTGATATATGTGACCCTCCCCTCAGTTTTATCAACATAGTAGCTACAATTATATTAACACATTCAGGATTCTGAGCTCATGCAGAGCTGTCTACTGTTATGTTATTTTAATGCTCAATTTCAATACTGTCAAGCAACATAAAAATGAAATAGTAAGTATTTTATTCATATTTATTGCTGAATAAGTAGGCACAATAATCTGGGAAGTCAAATTAAGTGTGTATTTAATCTGTACCTCTGAACCACAGACTTTATTTGCCTTTCATCTAGAAGTAAATATTCTCAGGATTTAAACCAACGTTATACTTGAAGTCAGTAATTTTTCAGATTTATGGAAGCTTGATATTTGCCTAGAGCTATTTAGTCATGATCTCAGATGTAAAAACTCTGAATTCCTTAGCATCTTATGGCTGCAGCTAGAAGTGAGATAGAATTACAGGCAAAAAAACCCCCCACCAAAACCAAAACCAACAAACAAACAAAAAAACCCACCCAAAAATCCCCCAAAAAACAAACCCCAAAATCTGTTACATGGCCTCTAAAACAGCTTACTGACCTATATGCATATTGCAAGTTAAGATCCTTCATCACCCTGTGCATATGCATTTTTTGGGAGCTAAGGAATTTGTGCACTAATAGAAAATGACAGTTGAAAAGAAGAATCTCTCAGACTGTGTTTGCATGATTATTTGTATCTTCATGAACTGCAATTCAAATCAATTTTACTGTTTACCAGGAATAGAAATCAAACACTAGCTCCTAGAAAGGCCAGCATTTAAATAAATGTAAGGTTCTTAAAACAAATGTAGCTGTTCAGTGTGTCAAGCGTAACATTTGCATCAATCTCTAAACTGTTTATTTTTGGCACATCAAATGTGTTTTGGACATGACTGTTGAATTTTATTTTGGAGCAAGGCCAAGCAAGTTAGCATGAATTCTGATTAAGCTTGGAGTAACTAGGAACTACTCTGGATTCTTCCTTTCCTGTTAAGCAGAATCCAGATATATCCTGCTGGTTATTTTAACTGAATACTTAACTTAATCTTGCCAATTAGTCATTGCCTAATTGTGCTGGAATCAACTACATTCTAACAACTTAAAGTGGCATTCTGCAACTACTAAGTGATGCTATATTTTCACATGAAAAATCAATCAAATGCATTTAGGGTTCATGTCTAAATCAGCAGATATCATCTACAATTATTAGAGCAGTAGTATCTGACATAGATACACAGTAAAGAATGTACTTAATCATAAAACTATGCTAGTACGATGACCTTAGGCGAAAAATACAAATTTTACTGAGGCAAATACATTGCTGAGATGTTATCACACTGAATTAATAGAAGAATACAAATTTAGGTTCTGTTTGTGCATGACAGGGAAGATATTTTTCATGAAGATACAAAATTTTGTTTAATAAAATAATCATCTAAATCTTTCCAGTATGAATAATTATAGTGTGATGTGTCTTCAAACCTATTTGGGAAGAAGTAACTTTGCTTCATGTATTAAAACTACAGCTTCTTAAAATAAATTATAAAAAAAGGTCTAAGAACTCACAACTGTATTTCTTGCGACCAGGGCCTAGATCTCAATGCCAAATTAGACTAGCCTACTTGCAAACAACAAAGCTGGCAAACCTTCTCCAGTCCTTCCTGACACTAAGCTTTACTACATAAAGCCATATGAATGTATCCCATGGCTGACTATGGTACAGCACGGCAAACTATTGGAGGAATGCTCCCAGTACACTGAGGAAGAAGCTGTCTACATCTAAGCATATTTCTGCCGTTGCAGAAGAGCACAGAACTACACATCCTTATCTGATTTTGTGTGTTTCTGCGGCATTAAGACCACAGAGTTATTAAACCCAAAGCAATTTAAACATGAATCTAAATCCAGCTTTAAGCAATATTAGTTAGTTTGGACAAAGGGAATAATGGAACTGAGTTATGTTCCTGTCTCCAGATGTAATCAAACAGCAAGCGTAGTGAAGCCTGAATACAGGTCATGTTCTCTGAGGCACCTGAGATGGCGAAATTAAGGGTGTAATTCCCCTTGGGAAATCCAGATTTGGGATTAACTTTTCTCTGAAAGTGTCTCTCTTCCTTGATTTTAGAGTGACAGTATTCCTAACTTCAACCTGACAGCTAAGTTTTTGAGCTGAATGTGTGCTTGGTTCAAGGTTTTATAGAATCTATGGACATCCAGAAAGTTTAAACAAACTTGTTTAGAAGGACCAAGTATAGCTTTTAGATACCTTTAGGTATGGTAGTCTTACATACTTCAAAGTATTTATATTTTTGTTATGGCTAAAAATTAGCTACATAAATTACTAACACTACTACAATACATTTTTACAATTGCCTGAGCTGTTCACAAAGTAAACTGGAGTGACTTAAACCAATGTGAGTGCATTTTCAATTCAGTCAAAATCTATATATAGAGGGATTAAAAGAGTAATTCCACAAGCATTGCCTGTAGCAGACATGATTAAATAAGAATTTTCAGTTTCATCCACATAAACCCTTTCATTTACATTCAGAGCAGGTATACTCAACAGTTTCATTAACACAAACTTATCTTAGCCTACAATAAATGTGTGCATATCCTTTTAAAATATAATATAATTTTATCATCTAAGGGATGATAAAATTGTAGGCAGTATTTTTCGTGGATGACTTCTGTGATTTTATCAGAATATTAAAGATAAATCTGCTCAGATCCCCACCTTCCTATAGTTTCCTTTATGTCATAAGGTGGTTTAGAAGTTTAAAATTTTTCTAAGTCTATGCCATTGCCATTACATTGAGTTCAAACACCCTGTCCCACTAAACTCCCCAGTGTTTGCCTTGCCTACATGATGAGAGTTTGTCTCGAAACTGGAGAGAAAAGGCAAGGAAACCCAAACGAGGAACAGGATCAGGAGACAGGAACGGTTCATTGATATTTAGCCCATGGGAGGACATCACTGCTCACCAATGTGAGCTAGAATAATTTAAAAAAAAAAAAACCACCACCAAATTAATTTAGTGATTTACTTATACTCTCTCTTTGAACTATTTATTGGTATGACAGTGGGGAGCTAAGTCAGTAAGAAAAGTGAAAAAAATAGAAGGTAAAATTAACATACTACAGTACCCTTTGATGTAGAGTAGCCAAATGGGTTGGTCTGGATTACTTTTCATCTCTTTGTTAAGGAATCAACAAGCTAATCTTGATGAAATCAGATTCACTTAATCTCTTTTGGCACAGTTTATCATGCAAGGCATTTCCTTTTTAGATGTTAACAATTTTAGAGTCCTGTAAGCTGTTCTGTTCAACAAAAAATTGAGATACAGTGAAATATTATAAGGTTCATCCCACACGTTTAAATGGGCATGGACATTAAACTATATATCAGAGTGAATTAAGGATTTGATCTTACTTTTCTGATGTAGTCAAGAGGTATGCTTCTGATGCCTGGAAATGCATAATCAAGCCTTAATTTCTCCTTCTCCCTCATATTTCAGTAGCATTTACTTTAACTTAAAATACTTATTAAAATACCTTCATAGCTTTGAGACAGTTGAGAAATGCCTTTAACATTGATTTACTGAAAATCAATATTAAGAACAATAAAACCAAGACACAGGAAGAAATGAAAATAAATACACTTCACTATTAACACAGTGAATACTCCCCCTGAAAATAGTCTCATGAACTTAATTTCTAATTAAGTATCACTGAAAACAAAAGGAACTTGAACTGCAATATTTTTCAAATATCTTCAACAATGCTTATCTAGAAATGAACTTTTGTCATTCCTTTTCTTACTGTGTCCCCTGCAATAAACTTTCTCCAATAGGACTGATACCAGTTCTGTTAATGACCTTGCCTTCTACTTTCAGATTTGCTTTCTTAGCACGGGGTCATTGTCTCCCCTGTTGCTGGTTGGGAGACCACTACTATATAATTCCACTCTAGGCTCCCACTGGAAAGAATGAACAAAAGAGAACTGGAAAGTGAGTGCAAGTAAAATGCTTCTGTCTTTCTGCAGAGCACAGGAAGTGTTGGAAAGTTATTTTATTGAGTGAAATTTTGGTTTTGCTGAAGTCAGTGTATGCTTTGCTATAAACTTCATCTGTACAAGAAATTCACACCTGGTTTCTATGACCTGTCTGTAGTTGCTGTGAGCTAGCAGTATCAGAGACTTCAGTCAAGCCAAGAGTTCACTCTAAGCAGAAAGTATTACCAACACTTCCTGTCATCTTCAGGGAGAAGATAATTAAGAAATAAATACACCAGAATGATAATGCTTGCCAGAAAGGCTTTTGTGGATCCTAGGTTGTGTTGTGTTTAACAGTAATAGTGCAATCTGAACAATAACAAAAGACAACAAAACTTTGTCACCCAGAGGCTGGAAAAAATATTATTTAGAAGCTTAGATTTCACCAGCTTCTCATCTGGATTACAACAGAGTTTGTAATGGCATGTTGCGGTTAATACTTTTTTTTTCTTTTTTTTAGTAGTAGGGTTGAGGTTCTTCCTTCCGTTTTGCTTTACCATCCCTTTCCACCTCTCACTGTGTGATTCCTTATTTTCCTCTCCTGCACTGGTTGGCAGAGTTCCTGATCTGGAATGTCCAGACAGACCACTAGTGACCTAGTCAGCTACCTAAGGGTTAATTAACATCTTTTTCCAGCTGTAATGTAAAGATAGCTAAATGAGACAAAAACCCAAACCAACCCAAAACCAAATTAACAAGAAGAAAACCTTGCCCTTTTTTCAGCACATTTTGAATGAGACTTTGCTATTGACACTGTTCTCAAATCTCTGCACCTGACTGCATGTTGGCCAAGTTCTTGAAATGGAGCTACCTGTGTACTACTTCGAAATTTATGGAATTAAAATATTCCTCATATCTAAAATTAGACTTCACAGAAGTTTTAACAAAGTAACTCTCTAAATAGAGGTAGCTCAGCTCTATTAGGCAAAACTGTTTAAATAAAAAGGTTTGAAAACATACCTACTCACTGTCCACTGTACCCTTGCAGGGTAAGCCTTTCCAACCCATTGTCATAAAAATCTTGCAGTTTTCTATTGCTACTTCTGTTTCAGAGCCCACCATGTCTCTCAAAAAGTCTTTTCTAACTGTCATCACTGAGGCTTGGGCTAGGATTTGATTCCTGCTGCAAGAAGCCTTCCTTGACTATAGCTTCATGCTTCTTGGTTTTCTGTTCCTGTTCCAGCCTGATACTGTTGAAGCTTCTCATAGAATGGTTGAGGTTGCAAGGGATATCCGGACATCATCTAGTCCAGCTCCTCTGCTCAGACAGGGGCATGTACAGCCAGTTGCCCAGGACCATGTCCAGAGGAGATGTTTTCTACCTACACACACTAAATTACCTCCAGAAAAGATTCTGTTCTCCCTCAGGACACAGCAGAGGGTCCTATCTCTTCTTTCCTTCCTGATGTCATAACACTTGTCATAAATATTTTGCTTGATTTCTTTCAGAATCTAGACCATAAAATGATACTCAGTAATTTCTGACAAATTCCTAATTTATAGGCAAGATATACCTCTTCTTTCTGAAAAAATACACTATCTACTTGTATATATATGAAATTACAAAGATTCTATCACACGCCTAGGCTAATAGTTCCATGTGTAACCATGTTTATGTTATTTCCCCCCCTCCCACGTGCCTTGTTTTTTCTCAATTTATCTAACTGCAGGCTTCAGCCCATTGATTATGATATGCCTTTACCTGTTAAATATCCTTATGGTTTCAGAAGTCTTACATCTAAATACAAATTTAGGCTGTCCTTAACTCTTCTCCTGAGAGACAAGATGGACTGAGGAGCTTTTGGTTTGTGTTATTTGTTTTTCACTACAAAGCAGCGTGGTTTCATGGTGGGGTTTTTGTTTGTTTGAGTTTTTTCTCTGGAACCATTCCTGCTTGCTAAAATCAATTAGAAACCAGAATGCTTGAATGGTAGAGGCTAACATGATGGCATGGTTATACCACCAATACCATACAAAGTAACACAGCTACATTACTTCTACTTAATATTTATTTCTGTTAAGCCCCATCCTTTTTAAGGCACCCAGTGTGCATGGAGCTATCATTACCTCTCTTAAAGACTTACAGCTTTCCAAAACGCTGTATATTGCTCAGTAAGCTTAGCCTTGCAGTATTTGCTCCTGCAAGTGTAACCGTACATTTGATTTCTCTGCATCACCTTTTTCCTGTGCAATCTAAATGACAGTACAAAAATTGATATATAATTATTTCCTACTCAATCATTTCTATGTCAACAGCAAGCTATTCACAGCACTTTCTAGCTGAGGGAAGCCAAGTCGTATGCTCAGTTTAATGATGTTTATCTAGAGGTAATGTGATAGCTCTGCAGCAAGCCAGCTGAGCCACCTCCAGATTTTAAGAGAATGTTCTCTGTAGGAACATTATTGTTTTGAAAATTTGAAAACTGGAATGGGAAAAGTAAGAGAGAAACAAGTTTTGAAGTTGCTTAGCAATGATTTGCCTAACTTGTAACTACTTACATTTCAGAAACTACTTGATCAGTCATTAGTATCATTCAGATCTCTCTCTCAAACAAGGTGAACCAAGGCCATGCTTGCATACCTGATTTATGTGAAAACACAGTCAAATTCTAATGGCAGTCATATGGAGGCCGTCAAAAAACTACTACAGATATGTTTATAGAGTCCTTGTTTGTGAAGGACAAAATAGCTAGTCACAATAAATATTAATGCTTTACATTTATTTAAAAATCTATCTTATGGATGGCACATGTATATGAAAAAAGTACACATATTTTCAACACATCAATGTAGCATGTTACTTGTTTGAATACTGCCAAAAGTCAGCAAAACTAAAACTCAAATGGAATAAACCCTGCCCAATATCACCTGCAATGGCTGAGGCTTCAAAGGTGATGATTGTTAAAACTGCACCGAAGCAAAGATGGTGGTGGATGCAGTAACAATTGTAATATAAATGTTCATATATTGGAAGATGTTTAAAAAAAAACATATAGAATGTTAGAAAATACCACACACTAAGAATGCCATTTAAAAAAGCATAATAATAAGACTGATTTCTGGAAGACTAACAAGTGTAAGTTGATGCTGTAGAAAACAAGGTAAAACATACATACCTGTCTGATGACCAATAAGATTAGAGTCTCCATACAAGCGGAGATGATGCTCAAACATGATAAAGTTGATCTGATACCTAGTATAACAAATAAACTGAAGATAAACAATTGATGATACCAGGTAAAGGAGGGAGCAATTTAAGCAACACCAACAACAGAATTACTTTACCAGTGTAGGAACACTGGTATGGTATGCTATCAAAAGAGTAACGTAGCTATAGCAAATCAGATCTTGAAAACCTCCAAGAAGGGAGGCTACAACCTTTCCAGAAAACCTTCTCTGCTGCTAGACTGTCCTCACAGTGAAGAGGTTTCTCCTCATATCCAGCAGGAACTTCTTTCATTTCTGCATGTGCATCCTCCCATCATGTACTTCCAACAGCTCAGATTCATTTTTCTTGATGACCTCTTCCTATGTGTTAGAAAGCTGCTATTAGGCGTCCTGAAGACTTCTCTTCTTCATGCTGATCAAACACCTGTTTCATGCCATAAAATACCCTTCTGTAATAACAATTATACTGACACAGAAAGCAAGTTCCTTGAGGCTGTATTTGCTCTGCATCTTTTATGTAGCCAATATAGAACAAACAATAATTTGGCTATAAGCTCATCTGGGTACATATTTTCAATTCTCTTTCATACCAGATTGCCATCAGAGTTTTTCTTCTCTGAATGACTGAAAATGTGCTTTGTGAGATATCTTGATGTCCTTTGCCTCTACAAAAAGGTATGACCTGTGCAACTGATTCTTTTGTGTGTTGCCCCTTTCCACTCTTAAACTTTGGGGACATTGAGTACATTATAGCAGTCACCTTTTTGTTTGGTGAATATAAGAAAGCAAATGATAACAGAGAAGAAACAGGAATCATGGATTCCTGTTAGAATGAATGGATACCAATGGAATATCAATGGATACTTTCTTTTTAACATAAAAGCATACATACACAAATAATAAATACAAGTACAAAAAATAAATACAGTCCACCACTAAACCATGTCCCTAAGCACCACGGCTACACATCTTTTACACACCTCCAAGCATGGTGACTCCACCACTTCACTGGGCAGCTTGTTCCACTTCAATCAAGTTAAACCACAATGTAAATACATGAAATAATAAAAGAAGATAAATGAGAAGTACATTTATACCAATACATACTGTTTCTATAAAAGAGAGAGCCAAATAAGACACAGGAAAAAAACCCAGAAATCATCATCTCCATGGCTATTAAGTGGTTGCATGGCATTTCAGGTATCAAATCAAAAATTAGTGGCAAGAGGTATTTTAAGCCATGGGTGAAGGCTCTGTGAACTGGCTTATGAAAGATATTCCATATTTTAATAGGCTGTGTCAAACAGGTGGACAAATTCTAGCAAATGAACCAAGTATTTCAATAGAAAACAAAATGGTTGCTGGAGTACAAGAATGAGGACACCGAGGCCTGTCAGTACATAAAAGAGAAAGGACTGTACAATCTCTTATTCACTTGTTTGTCATGCAACAAATAGGAAACCAACAAAGGCTGGAAGATGAAAAGATCAATATGACTAGATTTAACATGATTTTTCATCTCTTATTTCAGAATGTATATGCTACAGCTAAAAATATGGGAAATAATGTTTTAGATAAGTTATAGTTTTAGGTAAGTTAGTCACACAATAACAGAAAAGGATTCATTCATGAATTTACAATAGTGAAGAAATAGCAAAATTTAGGTATGCTGTAGTGTGCATACCTACAGAAATGGAAATTTTTATGATGGCACTGAATTATAGGTTTGAACGCTTTGGAAAGCAATGGTGCTATCAATAGTGACAGAGCTTGTCAGGCAAAGGTGAAGATTTGGAACAACCCATTTTAGTTTCAAAATACTGGATTTGCTTTGAAGTTGATATATACTTAACTGCAAAACAAAAAAAAAATCACTCCCATATTACAAACCAATTCCTTCAGTTGCTATGCTAAAACTTCTGTGGAAATGAGAAATTTCTCGAAGTAAGGACACGAAGATTTGGCTTCTAGCGGGATCTCTGGCAAATCTCCCATTGACTGCATGAGGCACGGAAACGATTTTGGAGAACTACACTACGAGAGCCCTCTGCTGGATGAAAGAGAAAAATACCCCCGAAATACCACCTGCCAAGAAAGACTCCTGCCGTTTGAACTGTATTTTTACATCTAACACTGTAGTGGTTTCGCATTACTAACTAAAATTTATTTCTCTGAATCGCCTATTACAAAATGGTGAGTTTTGACATCACTTCTCCTTTATAATTACCCTCTGTATTTCTCACACACACTAACGATTATTCATCTGCGAACCCAAAAAAAGCAATTCACTTGCAGAAAATAAATGAAATAGGAAGAATATGTTAAACCAAATTGTTGTCAACAAGACAGAGGAAAAAAAATGCTACTATATCATGCATCCATATCTGCAATTTCTATTAATGGAAACAGGAAACATTAAGTCTTAGGAGTAGCTTGAATCCCTAGCATTCCCTTGGGTCTTGCAAAATAAACATTACAGACACCAAAACTTTCAATATTGAATAAAGATTCTGACATTGCTCCTCACTATGTACATGCATGGGTCAGCTTCTGCACAGTTTGCGTATACTCAGTGTCTTTGAGCTCCAGATGTTTAAAAATCTTTTGTCTGGGGATACACGCAGAGATCAATTTTTGGTTGTATCCATATTCACTGAGAACCAAGTCATACATGACCCACATGGTTAAAAATAAGACATTTAGGAAAGGATAGAAATAGCAGAAAGTAAAATAATTTGTTCTTCTGTCAAGTCAAAACTACAGATGTAACTGCTGCTGCTGCTATGCCACTACTGATCAAAAAGACCTAAAAAATAAACCTTCAAAGTCAGCAACTGTAACCTCACTCCATTCCTCCTCTCTGTGAAACTGCTTTGTGTTACTGCCCTACTATTCAATAGTACAGAGGAGAATAATGATTTCCTTTGCATTCTCCAAGATGTTATCTTCTATTTAAACGCAGTTGCCACCGGAATGGCATTAATCACTGGCTTGTCCAGGTAAGAAGTGGCTCTTGGTACTTTTCTTGTCCAACCTTCTGCTCAAAGCAGGGTAACAATGACTTCAGACCTAATTGTTCAACATTTCACCAGTTAAATCTTGTACATCTCCAACAATGGAGGTTACACAACCTAAGTGAGCTGTCTGCTCTACTGCTTAATTATCTTTAATATTTTTTTTCTTCCATACCTACTCAGATCCTCCTATTTCAGTTGATGTCTGCTGTCTCTCCTCCTACCATACACTACTGACTTCATCATCTAGAAAACCTACCTGCCAACCTGCTGTTAGGGGCCCCAAGCCATCTATTGCCCAAGCTGAGCACCTCACCTCTCCTCACAAAGCAAGTGATCCAGGCCCAGACATCCTGATAACCCTCCCCTGAACTCGTTCCAGTTTATCAGTGTACTTCTTGAACTGAGGAAATCAGATTCATCAGCTCTTTCCTTTCACATGGAAGTGTTAAGCCTACCTTTTTGTCTCATTCTGAAATACAAAGGGAACTTCTGTGCTCCTGGGTACAGGCTTAAGGCCTATTTTGTTGGTTAGATGAGGCTGTATCACTCACTACAATATAAAATCACCACTTCTGGGCTGCTAGAGAGCCCTTAAGTTCAGGATTCTTTATTCAGTCCATATGCTAGGTTTAAATAATGTAAGTGGCTTTGAATCAGTCTTCTGAGCCAGAAGAAATTCACCCTTATCATGATTACTCTTTTAACTCTGTCAGATGATCAAAACCCTTGTTGACAACCTAAGAACAGGTACACTGAGCTGGGCTATCTGAAGATAACTGGAACAACTGAAAGACTGTGCAGTTTCCTATACTGACCTTTCAGCACCGACAGCAAAAGCTTCAGAAAACAGGGAAAGCTGAAGAAGCTTCCCTTGCAAATCCTGATCATTTCTGGCATTCCCCTGCTTAGGGACTTTCTTAGCTGGAGGATGCTTCTTCAACAGAGTGCTTAACACTGCCTGACAGATCTCTCATCCATGAATTTCTCTATTAATTTTTAAACGTGTACTCTTGGTATTCAAATCATCCTAAGGTAAGGATATCCATCTTTTAAATTGTATGAATAAGTCCCTTTCTAAGCAGGCTGCTTGTTAAACCATATATGCCCAGTTTTCTTGATACAAGCATGACTAATTGTTCTCTATTCACTGCTCCTCATGCCAGTCAGAACTTTCAAAATCCAATAATTTCTCCTTGAGTAGCATCTTTTCCAAGACAGTGATTCCAGATTATTTAATTTTTTTCTCTAAACAGAAGCTAATCCTTACTTTGTCCATGCTCATCCTCCTCTAAACTATCACAAATTCTGTACCCCTTTTTGACATGGATGTCAAAACAGCTTGCTGTTCACAAAGTGTAATGATGATTTGGTTGTCTATCCCTTTCCTATTACTATAATTATTTGCCATTGTGACTACCTCTGAAGATTCATTTTGTCAAAAGCTAAACTTATTGGCAGCTTTGCCATTAAATTCAGGGCACCAGAATTTAAGCTATTGCTTTGCTTACTCTCCATTTAGTTTCTTCAGTCCATCCTGGAAAAATCTTTAAACCTCTTCTTCCAAGTTTATGCCTTGGTTGCAGTTTTCCCATGGGCAGAAGACCAGAAGTATGTATAAATAATTCTGAAAAATATGCAGAAAACAGTACTTTGGATGTTCTAATATGATCAAGCATTCAATTCATTATTTGACTAGTATCATCAGAAAAATCTGAGTAAATCTTTTTATATTCTGACTGAAAATATCAGGTGGAAAGTTTCAGGGGAATATAGCAGTTCACATATTTTTGTGTAAGGATGTTCACACATTTCTATTGTGGGAGCTCAAATTGGTTTTGTTCTTTTCAGCTCATACAGAACTGTAATTTACATACAGAACAGCTTTTAATTATTGAGAGATTTTTAAAATTAAAAAAAAGGAAGAAAGAAAAGAAATAAATTGACCTTGAAGGCTTCTGATCATTTTTACAGCCCATTAAAAATAATATTACTGACTTACACTCCCTATTCTCCTGGAGGAATGAATCACCTCTTCTGCCTTCTGACTCCTTTTTAAAATTCTGTTTTTGTTGAAGTAAACAAACCAAGGAACAAAACAGAAAAGAACATCCATAAACATTATTTTGCAGTTTTTAGTAGCATCTTAAAAGAACCAGCACTTTAAATTCCTCCATAGATTAATTCTAAATTTCTAATTAAACTATTGATTTTTAATTTTTAATTCTTTACTTTTATTTTACTAATGCCTTCTTCCCCGCCTGCTGCTGTGGTCTGGGGTTGATGTTTGAGGCGTCCCTGTCCATGTCAGGGGGTTGGAACTAGATGACCTTAAGGTCCTTTCCAACCCAAACCATTCTATGATTCTATGAGTCTAGTTAGCATGTCACAATCTTTAAAAGATGTTCTCTCTTCCAAATCAAAAAAACCCAGAAAACCACCGCCAACAAAAAAAAACCAACCAAACAACTACCACGGGAATAAAAGACACACACATCTTAATGCTTAGTCCTCTCCATCTTGTGACAGTTCTATGCTTTTGTAAAGAGTTTACTAGTCCCAGACTATAACAGGTTTTTCTTTGCATGTTAGAAACTCCTGTGTTCTAAGGACCAGGCTATGCCTGAGACCATGACCCATTTTAAATACATTGATTACTAGGTATATCAATTATACAAATTGATAAATAATTTTGTATTTTGCAGAATTTACTGTAAAACAAACTGATGGCACAGAAAGCCTACCTTTAGCCTCCAAAAATGATGACTCAGCCTTTGACTTTAGTTCTCTGAAGAACAGCCTGCCAGTGCTGATGGGTGTGCGAGGAGGAACACCAGTGCATGCTGACCAGTTTATAGATGCTTTCCCTAAATTTCACTAAATATTGAGAAAACATTTTGAGAAGTTATTGGCAATTTTCATCACACAAGTTTAAGGACTTGAAAAAAACATACAAATCAGTCATTATTGCCTACGGTTAATTGCATGTAATTGCACAGTACCAGGTGCAGTGCGTTCTGTGCCACAGGGCTAACAGGTATTATCAGATTCTAAGCCACATAAGACAAGGAATAATTACACCTTCAAGTACAAGACCATGATATGTTCTGTCAAATACTGCTAAACCCAGTTGCAATACCTTCTGACATGAGTAAAAAAAGAAAAGTAATCAGAGAATTTTAAATTACAGTATTGCCATTAGCCCACGTGTGGGCTCACATGCTTTCAGGCCCCTTGAAACTTGTGGGATTATCAAGTGTGACAAGAGCAGCTCAGTTAAGCAAGAAGGTGCACCTGCTCCCTCTTGGTATGTTCAAGTATGATACTAATCCCTTGTCCTAGTCATAATGAAGACTGTATCTTGTTTCATACACTTGCATTTCTACATTATCACTCCTCTCCTTTCTCTGTCTTTTTACCACATGAATGCTTTATTAATAACAAACTTGTAGAATTTACTTTTACATAGCATCTAACATTTTTGATAGTTTGGACTTACTTCTCACTATGCATAGGACTTACTATAATGGTTCTTTTTAAATAAATATTTGATTTTATAAACAACATGAATTTAAATTTTAAGATTTCTTTATAACACCACATTTTTGCACTCCTTTTTTTGGGCACTGTGCAATTATCTTTCCTGCGAAAACGAGGATGGTATTTAGGGAACATCACAGATTCTTTATTTTTCAACACTATGACTACTACCGCCACAGTGCATGTCAGTTGTTTTGAGGAGTATGGTAACAGCACTCTCTTCAGACTCACTCATTCTATTTTCATTCACACATTCTCTCACTGACATGCAAAAATCCCTCTTTTCTTTTTTTTTTTTAGTTAGGAGCAACGAGAATTTTCAAAGAGTCAGTTAATTATTAGCTTGCACTTATCAACCCTAACTACAAACACTTCCAACAAACTTTAAATAAATCATTTCACTTTCTGTACTGTTTCACCCTGTGACCCCAAACACAATGCCCTACACAAGTACTTCTATCCCCTGCTACTCTTTAGCACATGCACACATCTTACTGCACATCGTGAGATCTTGACAACAAGCTTTTAGTTGCAAGAGCAAAGAAGCCTGAAAGATGACAAGACAAATATCTGAGTCAAGGCAGGATAACAGGCACATACACTACTGGAGTGTGGGGGAGAATAGCATCACAGGGACAGCTACTAGGTTCATTATATAAACCATGCTATCATAACCTGTGGAAACACAGCGCTCCTGTACACCCCTGCAGCCAAGACCAGATCTACTGATAATGAGGATTCCAAGCACTCAGCATGGAACCACACTATCTTCCTGGTGGGAGATGATCAGTAACTTCGGTATGAATGAGGCTACTTCACTGGCCGGCCCATATCACAGTCTCCTCTCAAGCAATAACTTAACTCTCTGCAAAAAAATACACCTGTTCTTCTAGCCTCCTCTTCTATTTATGCAGAGTGGAAATGTTTCTTCTGCACTAGTGACCAATTGCCTCATCTCTTATTTCTTGACCCCTGGTCTCTCATTAATTAGCTTTAATAACCAATGTGCCTCACCAAGTTTTGTTCTGTGGTTGCTTATTTTCACCCCATGACATAACAACACAACTGAGTAAAGGGCAGGTAGACATGTGGCACTACAGACAGTAGCCATTCTAGAAATTGTCTACAGTGACCACAAAAGACAAACATAGCCTTAGTATGCCAAGAAATGTCTAACCAATGTGTCCTCAAGGGTGGTCCTGTTAGTAGACACTGTGAATACTCAGAAATCTGACCTCAAATTTATCTGTGAGCACCCTCTTACAGAGAGAGCTGTGTGAATACAGCCCTGAAAAATGTTAGCCTTAGGCTGCCAGTGAATACTAAGCAAGGGATGAAATTTCTGTCTCACATATGATGAAACAAGGGATGAAATTTCCATCTCTCATATCACAAGAGTCAACAAATCAACTGAACACCATTTTTAAGACTGAAGTTTATAGGGCTTCTGTTGGCACAAGGCACAGGAGAAAGGCCACTATTTGAATAATTAATAAAAAAATACTAAATTTGCTATTAAACTGTGGGGGGGTTGTACATTTTTACATGTACATGACACCTGCAGTGTATCACTCAACAACAAACATTTGAAGTGGATCCTCTGAATTCTCTTTGTAGATCATTCTTTATCTAAAGATCTGCTAATTTTATTAGAATAAAGGATAGAATGTTTTTAATTTATAAAATCTGAATTTCAGTGAACAAAAAAACCTATTTTTATAGCTGGTAGTAACATGGCATTGAATTTCCATTTTGCCTACACTGCACATGAAACTATTGCTTCCATTCCAACAAATACACTAATCATTTTACATAAAGGGACATGAATTTTTTTTCACTGAAACTTTGGAAACCTTGCCTGTGACCCAAGTAAGACTAGGTTAGCAATCATACTTCCCAGAGAGGAATGGATCTGACAGAACAATGCTAATTTCTTCAACATCACCCTTTATTGCAAAATTTTAGGAAGATTTTAACAGAAGACTCAGAGCTATTATTTGTCTGTCAGTGGGAAATATACAACTTTGGGGTTTGGGTTGGGGTTTTTTTATTGCTTGTTAAATTCCATAAATTCTTAACTGTTTAGAATAGAAAAAATTTTTTTATCATGCTGAAGTTACTTTTAAGCAAGTTAAATATTTATGTAAAAATTTGTAGCAGCATATAGCTACAGCATTTATTTATTGTCAGCAACCTTAATTCTTAACTAGGTATGGGTCTCTGGTATTTCAATATTTTATTGATAAAGGTATGGAGTGCTGTACAAAACATAAAATCTTTATATACTCAAAGGGCAAATTACACCCCTTCCTACTTGGGAATAGTTTATTTTTAATGCCTTAAGGTTTTTTAATGCTTTAATTCTTAAAATTTTTAATTCTTCATGGGTTCTAGGGCAATTGTGTATTAGCACATACATCTTTAATAGTAATGACATCCAGGGAGACATTTTCTGTGGTGGAGATAACACATATACATTAATAGTAATAAATTAAAAACAAGCAAAAAAAATATCTAAGAGGACATACACTGTTTAGTTATCTGTTTATTGACTTAGAACTAATCATACATTAGAACTAATTATAGTTATAAAGCATCTGCTGCTTTTCTCATCAGGCTATGAGCCCAGCTGGATTGCCTTGAACTTGGCTCATAAGCACTACAGCCACTACACAATCATCTGCTTGCTGCCTGTACCCTCACACCAAATGGAAACACAGCACAAGCATCCGCCCCAGATATAGCTCGCAAGTACCACCACAGGCTATTGTCTCATTTATGGCACTCACAGCAAATTAAGCTTCAGCAAAGGTAAAATAACTCTCTGGGGTTAGGCTCTCACAGCCCCTTCACCAACAGATCCTTTCTTGCAGGGCTGTGAGTCCATGACTGCTCCCACCTCTCACCAGAAGTCACACTTAATTGATGAGCACTGATGCCACTACAAGCTCCTAGCACTCACACTGGTCTCACAGGAACTGGAAGCTTGCCACTCCAGACCCAAGCTCCCCCTGCCCTAATCCATCTCTTCTCAGAAGGCTACAAAACAGCCTGAATCTCAACAACATCTTACCCAGCTCACAAGTACCTTTGTTCTCCCAGCAAATAGAAACATAGCAAAGACATCTACTGCTTTGGGATAAGAACGTGGCCACCCCTGTACCCTGACACATTCCTTGCTGCAGCTCTGTAAGACCTTTATACCAAGCCTGATGAACTAAGCTCATACATGTTTTCACCCCAAACCACCTACACACCAAACATAAACCTAGTGCTCCATACTCCAGAACAAGGCTCTCACTCATGCCTTCTGGTATAACCTGCAGTATCCTTAGCACCTGACCTGCATGAAACACCCACAGCAAATTAAATACTAAGACAGGTGTAAGCCTTCCCACTCCCTGCCCTGCCAAGTGGGGATATAGACTAGGTAGTATGAAAAACTTCTTCACCAAAAGGCTGCTCAGGCATTGGAACAGGCTGCTCAGGGCAGTGGTGGAATCACCATCCCTGAAAGTGCTCAAAAAGCATGCAGATGAAGCCCCTACCGATATGGCTTAGTGGTGGTCTCAGCAGTCCTTGGGTAAAGGTTGGACCTTATGATTTTAAAGGTCTTTTCCAACCTAGTTGATTCTATGATTCTATGATTTCAAGTCCATGCTCTCAAAGACATGACCTCCCTTAAGCACCACCTCACTCCATCGAGCCCCTCTCCAGGGCCCCCCTCACACTGTCCCCTGCTCTGATGTAAGGCACCACACCACGATCCCACCCTCAGGCCGTGTAAGGCCACCACACACCGTTCCTGGCCCCATCGCCGCCTCACGTCGTCCCTAGGTAGGCCCAGAGCCTCCCCAGCACCCACCACTTAATTCACGGCACCTCAGGCCACCTGAAAGCCTCCTGCCCTCAACAGTAAGAGCCTGCCCGTGGCACCACTCTGCCCTATGCCCCTGAGTGAAGTCAAGCCCGGTGCAAAGCCATCAGTACAGGTATCCCCCCACCGTGCTCACCTGATAAACCCCTACCTGCACCACGCACCCACCGGGTGCGCGCTGCCGGATCGCACACCAAGCCGCCCTGGCTCCGCCCCGCAGAGCTCCTGCGCAAGCTGCCATGACACACTATCCCCCACCCCGAAAACCTGCCCACGTGTGTGTCCGGACTCGTATGAAACGCAAACAAATCCTTCACACCTGCCACGTGCCCTTAGGAATCTGCACATGACATAGGGAAGTATTTTAGGTACTTTTGATACCAAACTGAACAATTTCATTGGCATAGTCATGGACAAAGCGACAGGGATTCTCATCTGGTCCTTTTGTTGCTTGCCTTCCTTATTTGAGAATCCTTGTAGCCACAGCACCTCTGGGCAACCTGTTCCAGTGCCTCACCACCCTCACAGGAAGGAAGTTCTTATAGGTCCTTTCCAGCCCTAATAATTGTGCTGTGGGCCATCCTCCTTTCGAGAAGGCCTGAGAAACAGGTAAACAGCACCAAAGGAAAACAGATAAAGGAGCATCTCAGGATCACTAACTAGCCCAAACAAGAACATGTAGTTAATCAGCAAGACTAAACATGCCTTCCAATGTCCTTAACTAACAGATTTCCATAATGGGTAAAATGAGTGAGGGTTATTTCTCCCCAAATGATCACCCACAGAGACCACTCCTCAAATTCACAGCACCTGCGGCACAGCCTTCTCTACCAAAGCTACCACATGCATGAGTAACAAGGATTGGGTGGGGATTTCGCGGAACTATGATGAATATGCATAAAGTTATATGAGGCGCAAACTGCGTGCATGACAGGCGGAGTGATCTCTCCGCACCCAGTACCATAATAATGTCGGCCTTCTAACTTGTCATTCCGGTTGGAGAGTTTATTTCCCAGGTTTCGGTAATGCTTTTACGGAGAAAAGCGACAAGCAGAAAGTTCAGAGTGCATCTAAGAGGAAGAGGATCACCCTGATGCACCCTAACCCTCTCCGCATCCCTCCCCGCCTCTTCCTGCCCACACTGCTCCCTTCGGTCGTAGGACAGCGGCGATCCCTGGGCGACGGAGAGACTCCTCTCACCGCTCCTCTCCGGCCGCCCTTCTCTCACATCATAAACTATCGCGACAGCCAGTCCGCACGTGGCGAGCCCCAACTACCAGCCCCTCGCGGCTCCCACAGCGGGACATGCGCAGACAGACAGGAACTGCCGCCGGCCAATTAAACCGCTGCACATGACGTCATTCGTGGCGCGCCCGGCAGCTTTTAACCCTGTCCTCGCGGTGATGCGGCCCGCCCCGTTAAAAGTCCCGCCTCACGGGTGTGTTGTTGTGACGGAAGCGAAGATGGCTGCTGCTGTGTCTGAGCTGCTGACCGGATGGTGCCTTTTTGGCCTGGCGTTGTTGGTGAGAGGCGCATCCCGTGGCCCGGCTGTCCCAGCTGTGGCACCCCTTGCGCTCTGCTGTCCCTGCCGGGGTTTTGTTCTTCTGTTTTCGGTCTCTCGCTGCTACAGTTCTGGGTTCCCGCTTGGTCTCCTTGCTCAGGCTGTCCCGCCAGCTGTTCTGGCAGCGAGTCCTTTCCCGCAGCTCTCAGTGGCGGTGGGATCGTACAGGTCGGCGGAACCTGCAGCTGAAGGGACAAGGCTGCCTCGCCTTCTTGTAGTCAGCACACTAGTGTGTGCTCCAGCCCTTCTTGTGTGTAAGCGCTGCTCTTGCTGTTGCTCGAGCTGTGCTTAGCCAAGTACGGAGAATGAACTACGTGCAGTGAATGTAGCACTGAAGGATGGAGACCTGTTGGAGTGAGTCCAGAGCAGGGCCACAAAGGTGACGAGAGGACTGGAGCGCCTCTTCTGTCAAGACAGGCTGAGAGAGCTGGGCGTGTTCAGCCTGGAGGAGGCTCAGGGAGACCTTAAAGTAGCCTTCCAGTGTCTAAAGGGGGGGCCTACGAGAAGGCTGGAAAGTGAGCTTATACCAGGACATACAGTAATAGGACAAGGGGGAATGGCTTTAAATTAAAAAATGGTAGATTTAAATTGGTAAGAATTTTGTTACTGTGAGGGTGGTGAGGCGCTGGCAAAAGTTGCCCAGGAAGGCTGTAGCTGCCCCACCCGTGGCATTGTTCAAGGCTAGGTTGGATGGGGCTTTGAGCAACCTGGTCTAATGGAAAATGTCCCTGCCTGTGGCAGGGGGTGGAACTAGATGTTCTTCAACATCTTTTCCAGCCCAGACCATTTTGTGATGTTTAGGGCTGAGGTTAAAAGTCTGTTGATGCTGTGTCAGTCATGAGTACAAAACCATAGGGTTTAACTTCAGTGCCTGCTTTCTGACATCCTCACTGTTCAACTCATAACTTTCTTTTCTTGTGTGTTTCAGGCTATTCTGATTTTCTGCTGGGTTTATGTGCGCAAGTATCAGAGTCGTCGGGAAAGTGAAGTGATTTCTACTATAACAGCTATCTTTGCACTGGCAGTTGCTCTTATCTCGTCAGCGCTACTACCAGTGGACATCTTTTTGGTTTCATATATGAAAAATCAAAATGGTACATTTAAGGTATGGACTTTTAAAAAAATTAATTGCCTCTTCAGAAGAAGTACTTATGTTGAAAAGGAATGTTCTTGGGTTGACAAAGTGTTTTAACTCAATGTTAGTATCTGATCTACTGCCTGAGTATTTGGGAAAGCTGGAAACTAGTGCTGTGAATACAGCACTGAACTTTCTTTGAACTGGATTTCAGTTTTCATTTCTATTACCTGTTTTTGGTATTCTACTAATTTGCAAGTACTTATACTTTCTGTTGTGCTAAGAGGAGTGTGTATGCTGTCCTGAAAATATAAATAAATCTCTTAAATGTTGCTTTTTAGTGCATCATAGTGGGGCATGGTAGAATGCAATTTGTTGCTCCTTTGTTCAAAACCAGCTTGCATTGCTCATTTGAAGCTTAAAAATATTTTGGTTTTCTTTTTTGCCAAAATGCTCTTATTCTGGTAATGAAACATTTGGACTTACAAAGACTTACTGTGTTAATCTACCTATATTGTAGAGCCTGAGTTAACAAGCACTTTTTTAAAGAGGGAAGAATGGAACAACCCTTGGGGAAGGGGGATACAGTATTATCTCTTCTTGGCTGATAGGGCCTGAACTGAACTTCTGGTTTTATAAACTTAAGCTGTAGGGTGTTGCTGTGCAGAATGAGTTCTTAGTGGGTTGAGTACTTGCTGTGGTCTGCTGTAAGCCTTTCTGAAAGTAGTTCTTCCCAATGCTGAAAGTTACAGCCTTTTTAATTTTAGAGGAGCATTCTTGAAGGTAGTAACTTTATGAGGACACCACCATTAGAAATATGTCAAACTGGAGTATATTAGTAACTTGAATAACTGCTTAGTTTGGTTTGGAGCCCACCTGGATCTGTAGTAAAAGATACGATCCTGGAACAAATGAGAGAGTGGTGCCTGTGCATTAGACTGAAAGTCTGCATTTCCTTCCAGCCCTGCTTCCAAAGGAAAACCTAGCTCCTGCTGGATCCTTTATAAAGCTTCAGAACTAGCTTGCAGCCACTACAGTACCTTTTGGCTGGTGCTCATGTAAATGCAAGTCATAAGAAGCTTTTGGAAATGAGCTGTGATGTGATTCTTGGGATGTTTATTACTCAGTAATACAGGACAAATTAAGCTTTTGTTTAATGCTATTGTTAAAAGCCTGTGTATTCAGGCCTTCTTTCTTGAGAATTAAAATGGCTGTAGAAGGTGGAAGAAACCTTTCGTATGTCATGATACTAGCAGTTTAATGAGAATAATACTGTGTATTAAGAAATATATTGAGCATGAGGACTACCTAGAGAATAAACAGTGATGTAAATAGGCCTAGCTGAAAAAAGTGTATCTGCTGGGGACCAAGCAGCATTTCCTATTGCAAGAGAGACCTATTTTGTTAATTTATGCGTTCCCTGATTTAAGAAGCAAACCTCTGAGGAGAACAGGAGGCCAAATGGGGTTGTGTAATCACTACAGCCTTATTTAGGGAAGCATGTGTAATAGAAGAAAAACTACTGTACTTGAAGTACTGTTTTTCTTGTGCTGGGGTGGATAGATTCTGTTTAAAAATTGTACCTGAAAACAAGTGTTATGCTGGTATAAAGCTTTTCTCTCTTCAAAGTACCCTTTTGCTTATGCTTCTGAGGCTTCTTGGTCCTGCTTAATTCCTAGTGTTTGTAGGTGCTGCTCTTGGCCTGTTGAAATAAAATTGCTGCATCCTACCTTGCAGAAGAATTATTTTTTTTCTCTCTTAAGGCTCAGATGAATGAGTTCTTACTTTGCATCAATAGCATGAGAACTAATATGCTTGTCCAACACAAGTGTTGAAATTGGTGCAGAAATACTAATGTAGCCTTTCTGATAAAGTTGAGTGAAGTCAGTCAGACCACACAAACCTATACGTAAACACACAGCTTGTTGATTTGGTAGTCTCAGTTTAGGAGTAATGTCAAGTTAGGAGGTTCACAGCATCTAAATGTGAAATATTCCTGAATCGTTAAAGCTTTTAACTCTGTCCTGTGTAACAGGCTTTTTTTCCTGCTACTGCTTCATGAGTAGGATGGACTGGATTGGGTTCAGAACATTTACAAGTGACTACTACCCTTTTCCTGGAGCATTTTTTCAAGCTCAGCACCTCCAATGCCCTATATCTGATCTGGGGTCTGAAGGACTGTGACTGGCAAGAATCCTTTGTTGCTTTTGTATGGCCAGAATTAGTAAGTCTTCTCTAGATGATTCCTCTCAATGAATTTTTTAGGCAAATCCAGGTAGCAGATGTGGATAATGTTCTTTGTAGATAAGTCATTAGTTCATCAAAAAAACTACCAACTGGATTATTCCAGAGCTTATGCCAGAAGAGTAGTGGCAGTTATCCAGATCATAAGTAAATGCTTTTTTTGCTGTACATATTCTTTTCCTCTACCTCTTCCAGCTGTAATTCTCTGTGTCAGTGTTAGAGATGAGGAAGTCAAGGATGCTCAATTTACAAGGAAGTGGTACTATATTTGGACTTTCAGTTAATTTTTAGTGTATCTGACCCTACTGTCAACTTGCAGGTATTGAGGTTTTTTTGTGAATGTGTAAAAGCATGTTATATTAATAGCAAAGGTTAAATTGAAGGCATAGTCTTATGGTTCAAAGTTCTCATTATGATTTGTGTGTTCAGTGGCAAGTAAAGGCGTGTGTCCTAGCAACAAGTATTAGTTTAACTGTCTAAAGCGTGATGCTCTGGCAGATTACCTTTCTGTGCAGGCTGTCAAAATGGTGCTGCTTTTTGAGTTCACTTAAAGCAGTGTTGTGTAGCCCTTTGCCATCATGTGTTCTGAGGTATCTTCCTTGAAAAGGGCCATATAGTATACCTTGGTCAGCCTTTAATAATTTTGAGGTCCTGTCCATTCTGACAGGACTGTTGAATTTAACATACTATTTCTACATCTTTCTATTAAAACCAGTTTTTCTTCACTATAAAGAAGTGGCTTATGGCATTCGATACCTGTTGGTCTTGCTGCGTTTTGTGAGACTTAACAAATACTACTTTAAAGCTTTAATAATGAGTTGAGCAGTTTTGATAGGTTTTGCATACTAGTTCTGTAGTCCTTTAGGGAAGGAGCAGTGGTGCATGGACTTGGATTGTCATTATTCCTATATACCACAGAAGAGCTTTTCTGGAGGGTAGGATTACTTTGATTCATTGTGCTGTTAAGTAGGAAAGCAGGCTTTTGGTCCTAGTACTAATCAAAGGAATTTGAGTATTATTTTGTAAGTGAAGTCCAGATAATATTTGCCAGAACCACTTTTATCTTGAAGGTTTTGGCTGTTTCCATCAACAGTGCTTTAATTTGTGCAGCGAAGTTCAGATATATCCGGTTGGATATGATCTGTTTGATCTGAAAGCTTGTTTGATTTATGACAAGCACTTAGGAAACAGAAAACCTCACCCTGCCTTAAAGACTTAAGATTCCTGCTGGAACCCAAGATCTCTGGGTCTGACCTACAAGTCTTATAAATATTTAAAACACAGCTGATTGTGTTTTGCAGCAGGAAGACTTCTTGAAACAAGGATGTTATCACCATGCCGTCTTTTTTTTTTAATCTGTTGATGCAGCAGAAGATAGGTGGTGATGATAAACATTTCTTTTTGAAATTTATGTATACTTGCTACTATATGAAGCTAAGCCAGTGATATTTCTTTTAGTCTGGTTAGGCTGAACACCTGATCAACCTTGTGTGTCTGTCTGAGCAATTAAAAGCCAGTTGTCTCCTTAATGATTCAGATAGTAATGTCTGTTTAATGAGAGATCATTTTTGCAGACCATTCTATTAAGATTTTGTTTCTTTATGTAGCTGCTTAGAATACAGAATCACTAGATCTGTCAGATGTTTTTATTCTAAAAAGATGTTTGCTACAAAATCATTATCAAATGAGACCATGCTTCCTGCCCTTAGGAATTATTAGTAGCAATTATTAATTGTGAAGTAACAGTATTTGGCCAGATGTGGCTGAGATATGAATGGAGAATGTTATTCTCAATCTGGTGGTCAGAATCCTGGCTTTGTCCCATTTTGGTGGTAACAGTCTGGAAGATCTGAGACCTGGATATGAAATTTCTTCATGTGTAACCTGCTATGACCCACTCACCAGTCTTTGGTATTGCATCTTCCTTTTCTTGGCTGAGCTTTGGGACAGTCTGATCAGCAGAATGACTGATCCATCTACATGTAATGAAACATCACAAATACTGAAGCCTGGAATGTTACATCATTTTAGGCTGTATTAAGGTACATTTGCAGAGAGTGGAAACTGTCTTTGTTGGGGACTCGTGAAATTGTTACAGAGTCCTTTAGTGACAGTAGGAATATCTTTTTCTAAGAGGGACAAAAGAATCAAATTCATGGCTATTCTCTCACCAAAAAGTGGGGAAGGTAAAAAATGTCAGATTAGCTCGTACTGCTTTCATCTGGGGAAGTTACCTGTGCAGTTTGAATAGTACTGTTCTGTTGAAATATGTTAATCTAAGTCACACGCTGGACATAGTTGCTGGGAGAAGGAAGACAGCTCAGTGATTACTGGGGCAAGCAAGTGCTTTTTGTAACTGTTTTTCTATGAATGTAATTATAAAATTAATCTTCTGAGAGTGCTTTGCTTTTATTTAATGTTAGGTAAAACAGAAGTGTCTTAAACTGCCTTTTTTTAATCTTTATTTACATAACAACATTTTATCAAGGTATTTAGTTTTTACGCTTGTAACTGTACTTAAATTTCCTGAATGTGTCAACATGGCTTGTGTTATGAAATCCTTGAGAGTAATACATTAATCTAGGCCATCATACTCATTGTACATATCCCTGCGAATTGTTGGTTCCCTTATCTATCAATGCAATGGACTGGTACAGGTATTTTAAAGATGATAGGATGTGGGCTTGCTAACCTGCGTGGAACAGAATGAAGTACAGCAGAACAGTGCAGAATGCCTGAATTCTGCAGATCTTAAGAGAATTTGTGGTCACTATTCTGCATCTTAAACTGCTGTTGAAGGCAGTAATGAATGCTCACCTTCCTAGTCTATTGTGCTTCTATGGTATTTGCTATATATATTGTAAGCTTGAGCCATAATGGGGGAAGAAGAAAACAGACTAGATGTAGAGGCTGTCCAGATAAGTTTTAAATTGAGTCCTGGATATGTGTGTCCAGAAAACTCATACACCTATCAACTTGAGATACCAGCGCTGCTGCTGAGAATGTCAGAGCTCTGATGCTCACTAGGTAGCAGTGCTTCTTGCTTTTGACAAAGACAGTGCTGTTGTCACAAGCTTTTTGAAACGGCTCAGATGAACTAGTTAACTGTTTTTGAGATGCTGATGATGTGTGCATATGGATAATTTGTCAGCAAGAGAAGGATTTTTTCAATTTGTGTAAATGTGGGGCTTCAACAGCTGACTGAAAGCTGACATAATGGATATGATATACCATTAAATTGGCTTGCATTGCAAATTTCATGTGCAAAGTAAAAGTTTGTAAGTTCAGTCAGATGTACACAATGGTGAAATGTACACATCTTTATCTTTTAATGTAAGATAACATCTCAATATTTTAATATGCTGTAATGTGTGCTTCCTAGTATATTACTCAGTCCTGTAGACAACTTAATTTGAGCAACAGAATGAAAAGCAATTGCTATGTCTTAAAGGTTTACAACTGTATACTGTTATAAATGTTGCTAATGCTTTTTCTGTAGTTGGAGGAGAAGGATCCATTTGGCAGTAAGCTGTATTTCAGCTACTAGCTATCTGTTCCTGTAAAATGGCCATGACACTTAAACTTCAGGTCTTACTGTAGCTTTTTTTGCTTATTCTTAGTTGGTGTGGGTTTTGAATGTCTCTCCTTTGCTCATTGGAGAGATCTTTGAATGCTTACTTGGAAGTAAATAGTGCCACCTGTTCAGTCTTACTTTTCCCTTAGATGTAATTAAAGCAGTGCATTTCCATAATTTTTAAAACTAGGTAATTTAAACAGTTTAATATCCTGTGTATGTGATCTAAAGATCAGATTCTTTTGTGGTGTATTTTTATACAAGTGGTTAGATTTTTTCAGTTGAAATGCTGTTGTGCTTGGGCCTGACGGTCTTCAAAGGTTGGACTTATTGTATACTTGACAAATACTTAAGGTGTTCCTTTTGTCACTTCTGCTAAAATATTTTTTCATGCATTTTTGCTGATTAGATAACAAAATGCACATGTAACTTTCTACTCAAATTCCAGTTAAATGCTGCTGTATTTCAGACATTGAACTTTAAAAGCTCAATATAAAGTGACCTATTGGAAGTCTCTTAATATAGTAGCCCAAACAAGGTGATACTGATTTTACTAAGGTTACAGAAAATCAGATGTTTTTCATCAAGCCTGTATTCTGCTGGAGTTCAGGCAGTTCTGAGAGAACTGATAAACCAAGTGTTAAATGTCTTTGAGTCTTACGATTCACACTCTTCAAAGAGTATGTTCACTTGCATCTTTCATATGCTCTGTATTAGTGCATGTATCTTTACAACAACTGAAAGGGCTTGATTTTGTAAGTTTGAAAAAAGCCTATGCATAGAAATTTAAAGGAGTTTTGACAATACAGGACCTTTTCTTTTCTTACCAATTCAGCTGTGTTGGCATATATCCAAAATTATTAGCTTTTGAAGAATTTTCCTTCTGGATAACCACTTTTTTTGATCTTGACTTCTTATAGGTTGGGCCACACAAGACTTGAACAGTTCTGGACTATGTTTAAGCTGTACAGGCAGGCTTGGACCTCTAGATTCAATCCCTGAGTTTGGCTGCCAATAATTGTGTTACAAAACATTTAGCTTCCTTAAACCAATAGTTCCTCTTGAGAAGAAGAAAAAAGAGATGAGGAAGAGCTTGACTGCAGTCTTCTGGCTGGGTGCAATTACCAATGTAGTGGAAGTTGTTTTTTCACTTCCATTCTCTGAGCAGTTTGCTAGGACTGAGTGATACAGTTCTGAAAAAGATCAAATTTTGCTCTTGTTCTCGTAATGAATATCAATGCTGCTACATTTGGGGAGTTATGTGATCTAAATCCTAACATGAGTTGACGGGTCTCTCTGTGGTAGGATTTGAGAAATACTACTCTACTAATTTCTGTAAGGAATTATGGTTTCTTGGTCAGCATGTGCCTTTGTACAATAACTTCAGGAAAACAGTCTGCCCTTTGTATTATGTATAGAGCTTCAGTGCTTACGCCAGAAACCCAAGGCACACTGTTAATGTCTAAGCTCTGCTAATGTTCAAGTATCAAATAATCCAGCAAGTTTTAATTTTAATACCTGGTTTAAGGTACCATTTGCTGAAGGTAACTTGAATATTGATGCAATTCAAGTCTTGGTCAAACTAAAAGGTAAAGGCTCATTGTCCTGAAAAAGGAGATTATGACTTAAACTGGGTGGATAACTAATAAAAATATAAGTTTGTAAGATGCAACTGAACACAATAAGAAGTTATTTGCCATGCTTGTATTTAAATACCATTGCATCTGTATATATTAATTTTAGTCATAGTTATTCTGTGACAGAAATGCTGTGTGCATTGTGTACTGTGTCCAGGTGTGAGGCCCACAGTGCAAAAAAGACATGGAACTGTGAGAGCAAGGCCACAGTAATGGTCAGAGGGTTGGAGCATATGTCTCCCGTGAAAAAAGGCTGATAGAGTTGGGGTTGTTCAGCCTGGAGGGTGGTGAGGCACTGGAACAGGTTACCCAGAGGAGTTGTGGATGTACCATCCCTGGAAGTGTTCAAGATCAGATGGGTCAGGGCTTATTAGTAGAAAGTGTCTCACCCCATGGTGGAGGGAGGTTGCGCTACATGATTCCTGAAGGTTTCTTCCCTCCCAAACCATTCCATTATCAAGCCGAAACTACTCTGTTCTTTCTGGTCTGTAAAATTTTCCCATTATGAAACTTTCCTGTGCTTATTCCTGTGTGGTCAGTCATTTTCACCTTTGCTAGCACTATGCAGCCAGTAATTTTTTAGAAGCAGCATTTTCGTATCTATCTCACTGTGTTTGTGTTTTTTGATGAGTGATTCTCTTGTAGTGTTGCCAAGTACAGTAGTAACAGGAAGTGAATCGCTGGAGAGATTCTCAGAGGAATATGGGTCTTAATACACTACTCATATCTAGACTTACATGTTTGAAAAATAAATGCTTGATACTTTAGAGCCTTATGTACTGAATTATTCTTTGTAATTCAAAGTCCTAACAAAGCAAATTCTGCTTATCAAATTCTGTTTTATCAAATTTGACTTTGCCCTTTCTATTGAGTTGGGTCTAGAAAGCACATTTTTCTTATCTGACATTTTATAGAAAATGTTCCCAAACTCTAGTTTGACTGAAAGTCAGTAATATCTATGTCGGCTTCAAGTGGGATTTTGGGGCTGCTCTTTTAGCAGGTCCCAGTGTTAGCTTTAATGGTGCAAAACTAGTGCTTTTTTGATTGAGAGGTATTGACTTCAAAGCAAGTGCATCCTTGGCTTGATTGGGTTCTTCTATTAATGCTTTCCACATGCATGTTTTCTGAGGAGTTGCAAAATAGATGTAAATGTGTTAATTATGAAATCAAATGCATCCAACTGCTGGGCTGGGCAACTCAAAACAGCTTAGTTGTTGGTGTGGTGCATTAGAAAAGACTGCGCAGCTTCTAAGCCTATTATATGCTAGGTTTGGTAAAGACTTATCCTAAGGAGAGCTTTGTCCTGCAAGGACTTGACTTTGAAGCTCAGTGTCCACTGCAGCGTTCAGAATAAAACTCTAACTTAAATTCTAATACAAACTGTGTGCTTAATGTTTTTCCGTAGGTATTTGGTATGAGCAGTGGTTTTGGTTCTATAAGAATGCTGTTGAATGAAGCATTCTTTTGTTTCATTTGATAAAAATGCTTCTATGCTTTCTTACTAGGACTGGGCTGATGCTAATGTTTCAAGACAAATTGAAGACACTGTACTTTATGGATACTACAGTAAGTATTTTTAACTTCTATTTTTTTTTTTCTTACTCAGTTAATAGGACCTTCCAGTGGAGGCATGAAGTTTTTAGGGGTCATATTGAATTATCCCTTTTTGGTTAAAAATTAATCTTGCATGACTGGTTAAACATGAAGTCTTAGTGCTCTTCAATTAATTTTTTTTACATTGAAGAGCTCCCTAAAAATGCAAATATGCTAAAGGCCAGTCCAAAAAAAGGCTAATGGCTTCTGTCATAATCTACTGTTAATATTTTTCCTGTGTGCGTATTTAGAGGCCCATTAAGGGAAACTCATGGATTTGCTATAACTTTTATGGCACTTAACATATGCAGCAGTGTGAAACTTGCCTTCCATGGATAAAGCTTGTGCAACTGTGAGTGGAACACTTGTGGTTTAAGTGTTCAGATTCAGCATCTACCATATTCAAAGCAACAGCTGCTCTAAAGGAGCTTAAAGGAGTTGATTCAGGAGTGATAATCCTAAACAAAACTGAAGCAAAAAATTTACAGAAATCAAGTCAAATAAACGGATTGTTTTCTGTCGTTTTAGAATAGTTTTTTAGTTGTCCTCATGAAACTTATGGAAAGCTCTACTACTAATGAATATATGTAAGAGGTATCCGTGAAAGTGTCATGCTTATCACTGAGTGAAATGCTTGCCTTGGTCGTCATATAAACTCAAAACATAATTGACTGCTTTTGGTCACATTTTGTAGGACTTCCCATGGAAGACTGTGGGTTGACTCTTGTGAATGTATTTTCTTAGATCAAGAAATAATTTGTTCTTAATAGTGAACTTGTTTTTTCTTAACTTACAGAACGCCTATTGCCTGCCAGTGATAGTGACAGAAACCAGAATGTGCAGTTCCATGCTGAGTGAAATGTAAAGCCAAAAGTAGCAGGAAACTTGTTTTTGCAAAGGAACTTTTAAAATACTAGTTTATCTGCCTCTAGGAGTCTTCCCTACAGAATAGGGGAATTGCTTTGTATTAGCTTTTTACTTTTATTAGGTTGCTACAGCCTTGTTTAACAGCCCAAGCATTTCACAAATCCTAACATGGAACAGTCTTCAAACTCTTCTGTGAACCATTTTCTATAGATTTGTGAGAGTGATGGGTGAACTTCCATAAGATGTTTTGGGTTGAGTCTCTTTTTAAAGCACGATGTCTCTTGGTAAATCCTGGACTAATTTTTGGAGCAGATTTAAGGAAAAAAAAAAACCCTGATGTTGTTGTTGGCCCGTCTGCACAGGTCTACTTGAAATATTGTAGGACTAATGTTTTATTCCATAGCATATCCTCCAGATGGTGGTAGAGATTTAAAGATGTTTTTAACAGTATTTTTCTTCTGTGATCTTAATTTAAGGAATTGGTGCATGTTTTTATTAACTAGAGCTACATTGAAGTGAACAGTAATAGGTAACTTACCTTTCAGAACTCTCCATTACTATATAAAAAGACAACGCAATGCCTATCCTGCATCATTAGGCCTAGTCCCCAGCTGCTGTTACGCAGCATAGTGACATGAAAGCTGAGAAGGAACAAGTTAAACAACTTTTCCAGTCTTGTAACACTATTCAGTTTTTTTCTACTTATATTCTTTTAGGAAAGTGTTTGATGTCTCTTAATAAATAGGCTGAAGAGAACTGAAATCTCCTGTTGTATATAAAAGTATGAGTAGTAGTACTTTATCTCTACTGAAAATGCAGTGATAATTATATAGATCTCATTTGCCCTCTAGCTATAATGGCAACTTACAGTATAAATAATTGGTACACTTAGGTCACAGTCCTTCACAATCCATGTCACTTCTAATTGTAGTAAGAATTTGGAGGCTATGGTTTAAGTGGTATTTTAGAATATTAAGGATTACTTTACTACCTCTGTTTCAGTTTACTGAGAAAGGTGTCACTAAATGTGGAACTCCCCCCCTCCAAGTTGTTATTCCTCATGAACAATGTTGTCTCTCATGCCTAGCTAGTTTCTGAGCTAGTCTCATATAGAAGTAGAATGGCTTTGTACTAGCAGAATAATAAATGAACTTTTTCAGAACAAATCTTGAAATAACTGTATTTTGAAGGGGGACTTCAGTAGCCTAAAAGCCTTACTTAAGAAGCCAGTCTGCTGATTGCTTTGAAGCCATAGTGGCTGTGTGTTAATTCTCATAAAGCCAACTGTAGTAGAACAAGTCCACCAGTACTTGAGTGGTAGAAGAATGATCAGTGGTTGGCAGATGCTCTAAAACCAGCATGTCAGCTTGTGTTTGGAAGGAAAACCCTTTTCAGAAAGGTTTATAATTGGAAACTGTCCAACAGTGGTTTCCTCGGCACCACAATTAGCTGAAACAATTGACAGTGACCTGGTGCTGTGTTTTGTAGCTCTTCTTCCTCTAATATGTAAATCCTACTTGCTGAAATCAGCTTGATGTTAATTGTCCTTTGATAAAGTTTTGTGAATAGTAAAAAGGTACCATTGATAGATTCCAGTCTTCCTGTGAAGCAGACAGATCTCTTGACCTGCATGTGTTAAGTGTCTCCAAACTGCATTGTGGCAAGAACTGTCTGTTAAATTCTGTGGGGGTCTCTACATGTGTGCTTTAAATTCTGTGCTAAACTTCCAATTTTTCATTTCTCTATTTCTTAAATAGAATTGTTTTCTGAAGTCAGCAGTTACTGGTGTAACTTGGATGATTTTTGCATGGAGTTTTATCTGCTTACTGCCAATGTTTGATACAGAGTTATTAAAACAAGGACTTGGGCTTCTAGGCGTTAGTAGGCACAAGTCGAATGTGTCCATGTGTTTTCATGGTTCGGTCCTATGACAAGACATGCTAAATACTGTGGGAGACTTGCCCTGCTGTACTTGACAAATATTGTGGAGCTGCATCTATAGAAACTCTTGTAATAAGCATGAAAATTGGAAGATGACAGTTGGAAGATGACAATTGCCAGGTCTAAGTTTCCATAGTTAGGGTGTATTTTATATTGATATGGTGCAAAACAGCTCAAAATAAGTAATTTTGACTTAAGAATTACTTTCTGAGGTGAAGAATTTATTTGAGTTTTAACACAAACCAATCTTACAAAGAAATTCTTGCTGGAGATTGGTTTGACTTTGTGGCAGGAACCATTGTTGTACTGGCTGTACAGTGAAGCACTTCAGTGGTAGGGCTTCAAGCTTCTGATACAACCCAGAAAAATGTTTTGAAACAAAAATTGGACCTCTGAACCAGAGCAAAGAGCAGTCCTTGATGTAGAACTCAAGTCCATGGAAGAGTAATAATGATAGCTGAGATAGTCTGTCATGCCACAAGGTTGCAGGGGCACTAGAGGGAGGGGAACATCTTTGTCACTTGGTTGACTGGCTATTTGCTGCTGCACGATCTTTGAGTTTGAAGGTTAGCTTTCCAGGGAATAAACAGCCCTTTTAGTGGGCAAAACAACAGACAATTAGATGCTTGCCTTTGGGTAAGTAACTTGTATGAACTTATGAAAACTGCTGCTTTTTCTTTTTCATAAGTTCTGAAAAATAAAGTACGAAAAACCAGACAGGAGACTGATAATCTTGTTGATAGGAACTTTGCCAAATCTTTTAAAGTTTTCTTTGTAGTATGAGGAAAAACAATGTTTTACTAACTTGTGAGATGAAAAATTAATTTTCAGTTTTAACTAAAAATTCTCACAGGCAGGTTTTAGACTTCACCTAACAGGTGAACAAAAATGCCTGTCTTGGAAAGATTGTGCTTGGGAAAAGCAAATGCAAAGCTCTTAAATTTTTTTGGGGGCCTTTTTTTTTTCTTGTGTGTGTGTGTGCTCCATCCTATGAAGTTACCATGGTAACAAGGTTATTCAACAGGGCAAATAGAGCTTTTGCAACACTAAGTGTAAGATGAAGTTTATGCAGTTATATGTAAATAAAGTTATCCTCAAGATTTAATATTACGTCTTGTCTTGAAATGCACTGAAAGCCTGTAACTTCTGGAGAATACATTTAAGGTGCATTTAAGGGCAAAATACCAGCAGAGCACTTGTAACAGATGGAAAACTCTAGAATGAGTCTCATGCTGAATCTTGTGTATGCAGATCCTGTCTCAAAGTTGATAGAGTATGCTATTAGAGCTTAAGGCTTTTAATATGAAACTTCTTTTAGAAGTTAGCATTGGCTGAGAGCTTCAGTCCTTCTAGTAAAACATAAATTTGAAGGAGTCGTAACAATTTAATGGCTTCAAATAATGTCTGTGGGGACAGAAAACTACAACCATGGTTGATTTTTACCTCTTCTTAGGTGGTGACTACCTGGCAGGTTTATGAGCTGCCTGAAGGTATTAGTCTGTACTTGGGAATTTCCCAAGGTCAGCACTAAAGAACTCCCAGGGAGAAGCATTATAGCTCTTCAGGTCTGCTGACTTCCATAACTGAGTTGACAGAAACAAAGGTTTAGCTGCAGCTGGAGTTACCTTGGCTCAGTTTTTGTAGTCAATAGCTTAAATAGTGTGAGAAGTATTAAGGCTGCATGCACTCTTGAAATGGAAGTACAGTATTTTTGCCAGAAGGGGTCATGTTTCCAGCAGCATGCTGGAGTGCTTTTTGCCACCCTGCTTTAGTAATTTTTTTGGCATTTGGTAGATGCTTCTGGTGTCCTAACCCAAATTTCAAAACTGGTGGTGACATTCTTCCTAATGCAGATCCAAGGTGGTGTTGGCCACCTGTGCTGTGAAATGGACCTCTTTGTGACAGTCTTCTGTCAGTGTGGCAAGTTAAGGTGACCCAGCGCAAAGTCTAGCAAACACTGAAGATGGTGCAGAGAAGAGTTTCAATATGATGGGAAAGTGGTGGAAAAGGGGAAGTAGAACTCCTTGGATCAGATATGTCTTGCCTCTTAATGCTCACTGAGGAAGGCATTTCAGCATCTGACTCTATGGTCAAGTAAATAAGATTCTGACTTTTCTGTTATTGGTGTGGAATGATGATGTGCTCTATGTCCGCTTCTCAGATGCTTACAGTTAGAAGTGAGTAGTTATGTCTGAATATTTTAGCTATACTTACGCAGTCTTGACCATACAGGCAAAACCCACATATTCAGTCTTTAACTTGGAAGCATGATCTAGCTCTGTAGTGTGTCTTTTGCCTCTGCTGTAAGAGTCAAGAATGGATCATGGGGTAGAGGGGAGTTGAGTGTAGAAGCAACTCCTGTGGTGTACTTCACATGCTGAGCTTCAGGAATTTAGTTTAGATAAAGACCAAATGAAATATGGTAAAGAAAAATCTGACCTAATCATATTCCTTGAATGACGTTGAAAATTGAAAGCTTTTCCACAGAAATAACTGAGCAAGATCAGCCAAGTCTTTAATATCCAGTTAAACTTAATGCTGCTCAAAGTGTGCTGTACTTGCGTTTCAGTATCAGAGCAGCATCAGCCTTGCTACTAGATTATTTGATATCACTTGCCTGCTTGAAATGGACTATTTTTGAACAGAAAAAGGGAGTAGGTGAGAATGGTTTAGTGATGGCTGTCTGGGGAGTCCTGAAGGCTGAATATTTCCTCTTTTTGCCACCACTGAAAGTACAGTACTAGGCCTAATGAGCCACTGAACTGATGTCACTTGCTGTGATTTTTAGATTGTTTTCCCCAAAATTGTATTGAGAATTGCAGAAATATAAGGATGTTTTATTGGCAAAGGCTTGCAGAAATATACCGTATTATAGTCTTCCACTAGTTTAATAACTAGCCTTTCTTTTAAGGAGGTGTAGGGCTTGAGCTGATGAAGTTCTGTGTAAAAAGCAGTAATTTGACATGAGATGGAATGAGACTAAACCATGGAACCCAATCTTTAACACACTTCTGTAGATAGTGTAGGACTAGCTAGACAGTTATTTCTTGTAGCTTGCTAATCAGCTGTTAGATAAGTTTCAATTAGTTTAGCAGTATTATCTGAAATTAACTTTTACCTTTTCTTGCTAATTTGAAAATATCTTTTGTCAGATGTGGCTTGGCTTTTCAAGGTAAAGACTGGAAGCTTTTGTTCAAGAAATTGAATGGCATTTTTTTACTACTTGACTTGACTTTCCTTCAAAGTTGATTTTAGCTATTCAGATAACTTCTAAAAAAAAGTAACTGAGGCTACCAGGTAAGCTTTCAGTGAGTTGAAGCATTTTGGTTTGAAAATTGAAGGAAGAATATACAAAAGGAGGTAGGTAATATTTAGCTTCAAATTACTGAGGAGTTGACTTGACATAAGAGGATTTAGTGGGATTTTTAAAAGGTTTGATCCTTCATCATGCCCTGCTTTACTTTTTTTTTTTTTTCCAATTCACTGCTGAATTGAAGCATGAATGGAAACCTTTAGTCTGAAAGGGTAATTCTATAAGTCCTTTGGAGTTCATAAAAAAAGTAGTAGTTCATCTGCTGGCTAGTAAATTTTATTTCCTTTTCAATGCTTCAAATTAGTAAGAGCTATAATGATTGTAAGCTAGTGTTTGTTTCTTTCCTTTGAATTACTATGCACTAAGTGAAGTATTAATATAACTTTGTCTCTTCACTTAATTATATTATTTCTCCTAGCTTTGTACTCCATCATACTGTTCTGCGTCTTTCTGTGGATTCCCTTTGTCTATTTCTATTATGAGGAGAAGGAAGAAGATGATGGCAACGCATGCTTGGTAAATTCACTCTGGCAAATGCACAAAGCAATGAAAAGACAAAACGGATGGAAGCAAAAGCAAGAATGGTTGATTGTCTAACTTGGCTACTACAGTATTGATTTCCAAGACTATTACTACAGTTCCTTTAAAATTCCGAGGCAGCTCTTAACACTTAGTCTGACATGGTATACTCTAAGCACTGTGGTATCACAGGAAATGAAACTTTAGTGAGATAAGTAATTAACATATGTATTGCCATGAGTTCTTTCTGCAAATTCCTTTGAGCCTAATTTAATGTACAGGAAAAACTTGCATGAGATTTTTCTTCAAATAGAAAATGTATTTCAACAGGTTTTATAATAGAAGGCAGCAAGATTATACTGATTCTGAGAGAGACACTAAATTTTATTGCCTTCCTTACAGTGTTTTTTTTTTCCTTGAAGTAGGCAATAGTAATTTAGCTGTAGCTAGTACTTGTTTTTTTGTAATGCACAGAAGATTTTTTTTTTTACTTGCATGACATTCCAGGGAATGTAATAAATGCATGCCAGTAAGGTGCTAACTTCTCGAATGAAAATATTTTTCTTTAAAGAATCTTTTAATCTTTGATCATTTATCCCCTATTCATTTGTAACCTTAACATGAGAAAAAGTCTTCTAATCCCAGCCATACTATAAACCATTGGTAATAAGAATTTTCTTTGTGCGTATCGGCGCTGAACGAATATATCCTAGCTACTGGCCAAAGCCACTCAAGTGCATAGTGTATGATGGAAGTGTAAGTTGAGAACTGTGGACAGTGATATCAAGCTATGAGATTCTTCAAGAATGTCTACTTCTGACTTGTGTTTAAAACTACTAATTTTTTGTGGAAGTAATTTTGTAGAACACTTGTTGCACTATGCTTTGCCGTAACTTGCTGGACAAATTCCTTTGGATTTGTTTTATGATAATATATAAACTTTTTTTAATATACAGCAGGTTAAAACTGCACTCAGATATACTTTGGGATTCATCACAATTTGTGCGGTTCTTCTCTTAATTGGGTAAGTATTTGTATTGAATGTTAACAGGGGATATGCTAAATAGGCCCCCAAACAAAACTGTTTTGTGCAAATTTAGAAAAGGGAGACTATGGTGTACTTAATCTGTGTAATGAATATCTAGCTTAATCTGTAATAATTGTTAAATAGCCTGAGAATTAGGTACCTGAAAAATAAGAGTTTAACTGGAGATCAAATGGTTTTCTTAATTATGGAGGTACTTGTGCTTCCAAACTCTGCCTGTTTGTTCAGTATTAACATCCATAAAAGAGTATGATGAATATGACCTTTACTCTGTTATGCACTGAGATATCAATACAGTTGTAAAATATTTGTGCTCTTCCTATTTTTTTGCCTCTTATCAATGCCTTCATGGACATCCTAATCAGCTTTTAGGAAAAGAGTAGGCTTTATGTTCTTAATACTTTCCTAAATGTAAGTGTTCTGTGAAGGACATAAGTATAGTGTGAGGTTATACTTGAAATAGTTCCACCTTGTATGATAAAAAGTTTTGCTGGTATTTGTTTGAAAGGCAGACATTTCTGAAGTGCTGACTTGTTTGCAGCAAGTGCTGCTATTGTGAAACTCCAAGTAGTGTTACAAATTCAATTTAAGTTCACCATTAAGCATGACATGCACACCAGTATTGAATGTTTCTAATGCATGCTTTGTCATAAGCTTTTTAGCATTTTGACTGCAGCAGTAAAGTTTGTAAAATTTACAAAATGTGTGCTAAAATTAGCCATATTAAAGTACTGGAATGTAGGCAGTAGAGTGAAATTCATGCTTCTAATTGTATTCCACCTTATGGGAATATTGTTTTAGTTATGATAAACATTTCAGGTACATCTAACAAGTTTATCATCCTTTCAATTAAAGTAACATTTGCTATTATAAGAGGCTAAAGGAGTTTTTTAGCTAGTTTAATCACGGCCTAGAAATATTAAAGCTTCTGGCAAAAGCCGTTTCATTGACTGTTGGCTAACATAAGAGGCAGACATACATGTCCTGTGTAATATATCCAGTTCAGAAAATTTTGTGGTATCTTTAGGTGTTAGCTGAGCCTCCGGTAGCTGTAAGTGTGTTTGTTCTTCTCTTCTGGTAATATGGAACTTTTGTTCTTGACTTCCTTATTGTCCTTTGTGCTCTTAGGTTTGTCCTTTAAAGGCTTCACAACTTGTAAATTACAGCATCTTTGTGGTCCCCTCTAATATGACAGTGAGATTGACTTGCAAACCAGACAGTAGTACTTGGTGTGGGACTGAGTTACTGAGCAGTGCTTCTCTATAGGTACAGATTTAAAACCCACTGATCTAAACAGCAGGAGTATCTGCTGCAGGAGACAGTTCTCCTTTAGGTACTGACGGGATTATAGAATACCTGGGTTCTAACTGGGACGATCTTTCTGCTATTATACATATAAGGCTGCTTGCTTTCTTTTAAGATGGTAATGATTAAGTAGCAGCATCATCCTGCTGCCCTTGAAATGTACTTAAGATGCTGCTGCAGGAGATTAAAATTCTTGTCTGTCCTCTTGAAGGGAAACAAGATTAAACAGCTCAGTTTAGAAAGCAAATGAGGTGACTGCGCTGAAGAAAAATGTGAACTTCAGTCCTGGTTTAGTTATATATGTATATAAAAATAAAAATAGCAGATGTTTCAGTGTTAGGTACATGTTTGCTGTGAACAAGTTACCTGTCTTCGAGTCAGTAAACTGCGCAGAAAGGACAAAGAGCAGCCTCAGAAGTACCAGTGTGATAGGGAAGAGGTAAAAGTGTTGGAGCTGAAGCTTGCATATGAGGGACTCAAGTGAATTTGGTAATGAAGACAAATCTTTCAGTATTGCCTATACCTGGCAGTAGCAGGAGATTTTTTTCACTGGTGGTCCAGATCAGAGCAGCATTAAAACAGAGTGGAATGTTATGTACTGAATTTAATTTTACAAGACAGGGTTTAATGGACTAGAATACTCGTGCACACAGATTAAAAGAACAAGAGGGGTTGGGATATTTCCTGTTAACTGCCTAAAAGGTAGCCTGTCTTCTTGTGCTTACATGTCTAATGTCTTTTGTCAAGACATTCTGTTCTGATTTATTTAGCAAGTAGCCTGTATAATTAAAACAGTTTAAGTAGTTTGGTTCTGCTAAAGATATGTAGGTCTGTCTTTAGATGAAGTTCCTACCTCTCTTCTGGTCAGCAGTCCTCAAAAAAAAACATGAAAGTTATATTAAGCTTGAAGTTTTAGATGTTTAATGTGCTCCATTAGACATCTGTGACTATTTTGGGAAATGTACATGGTTTCTGCCATGTAATCTTGGAGTTTTTTCTGAATTGGTAACACAGCTTAATGAACAGGATTCTTTTGTCTAAACTGTTAAGCAAGAGTAGGTTTTATGCCTCTTACTGTAATTGACTGTTACAAAGCCTCTTCCTGTGGCAAAAATGTGCATATCTTTCATAGCACTTTAATGCCCTTCACACAAATAACTTGATGCAGAGCATCATTAAGAGCAGAGTATGGGACAAATATACTGGAATAACCAGAACTAATACTTGTACTGCTTTTCCCTTTTTAGAAATTATGTGCTTTCCTTGAATGTAGCTTATTTACTCTAAATGTTGTGTGCTGGATCCAAGGGGCTTGAGATACTACAATCTGCATTAGGCACACTTGTACAGCAGTCTGGTTTGAAGTAAAATGTTTTCTTTTGAGGCTAATGAATGTTTGGTTTTAAAAGGAATGTTTTCCTGACACTCAGTGTTTGGAATGAAACTGGTTACCTTAAATTTTCTGGAACCATTAGCTTTTAAAAAGCTATGAATATATCTCATTAGCCTATAAATAGTTATGCAAATTAGAGCAGAACTCACTTTAAGGAAATGAGTTTAATTTATTAGAAATTATTTTCTGGAGTGTGACAATTAATGGCACTCTTTGATTTAAGGATCAAACTTGACCTATCTACACCTGTGTGTATTTTTAGGCCTGCCAAAATTTAATAGCGTTAAACTGCATGTCTTGCATTGACTTTACTTGTTCTTCAGCCCAGATATTGATTTAGATCTTAATCATAATATTCCCAGGATGTGTTTTAAACAGCATAGCAGTTTGGTTCTATGCTTAAAATTACTGCAGTGAATAATTTCATTTGTGTGCAGAACTCCAAATGTGAGACATCACAGCTGAGCTGTTCTGTTTGCTTGCTTTAACTGGATTCAGCTACATCTCTAAAACCCTTCACTGGCACTTGTACTCTATTAACTGACTGTCAGTGGGCTACTTGTATTACATCACAATGACAGGTGACTTGAGTTATTTAGCATGAAAACTTTTATCATTCTAATGGTGGCTATGATGGCCCTCAGGCTTCATTGACCGTTTAGTCAGCACAATAAAATAGCCAGGACTTGTCTCAAATTTCTTGTTTAGCGTGCATGAAGAACAGACCTAAACTGCCGTGTGCTGTCTGGTGCAGTGGATGGGCTGTGTTTTAGAGGTCCTTTGGGAGTGTGGACTGGATGCTGGTCTGTAGATGGCTAGGCATGCTACCTCTGTTTTGTTCTTGTTGCCTGTCAAGCTAGAGGCCAAAAGTCTGTTCAGGTGGCTTAGTTAGTCTTCTGGCTAGTTTGCTACTAGTTGAAGGACCCTGTTCAGGACAGGAAGATTCCTGCTTGCCTGGGACTAAACTTTATGACTCTGGCTCCTGCATTCCTTTCTGAGGCCACTGGAACTTGAGCAGGAGCAGAATTGGATGTCCATCTCTTTCAGTCATGATTTAGCTGAGTACTAATTGCAGAGTGTTTCTAATGAGTACAGTGGCTTCTGCTCTCACCAGTGTCCTTTGTCATGATAGTTGTGGGTAGTCTCAGCAAGAAAACCCGAACAGGAAAAAAAATACTGTTGCTTTTGAAGGCTGGGGAGGGTGGGGGAAGGCAAGCAAGTTATAAGTATCCTAAGATGTTCTTAAATCTCATTTGTTTCTCGCTTGTGGTTGAGATAGAAAATTTATATTTATGCTAAAATAAAAAGACTTGAGCTCACTTAATTTCCCAGTCTTCTATTTTAACCTGTTTAGCAAATAAACTGGCAATTATTTTTGTTGCTAGCTCTTGTAAGTAGAAATTTTGCCTAGTTTAATACCTGTGTCTTGGTTTTGCCTGGATGCTATTTTACAGAAAGAATTACTGCTAGAGGCAGGTATAAGAACAAAAATTTTAAGTCCGTAAGCATGCATTAATTTAAATGCTAGCCTTAATTTTTTGTATAGTCCAGAAGCTGAAAAACAAACATTTTTTTAAAAGATTGCAATTTTTTAAATTTTAACTTTCTTTGCAAAGCATCAGTTTGGTTTTGGTGTTTGTGGTGATAAGTGCACACATGCTAGCACTAACCTTTGAAACACATGCTTGTGTTCTGTAGTTGAAGTTTGAGACATACTCCTGGAAAACACGTATTTGTTCTTAATTTGTTTATTGGGACTTGAGGCAGAGATCTGATGATATATTTTTATACTCTGCTTATGAGAAGGTCCAGAAATACTTTATGAACTTCTCTGCACTTCAGTTCTCTAGGCCAGCTACATAACAAGGAATGGTATGCAGCAGATGTAGTGGTGTTTTGTAGTAGTGGAAGATAAACTTTAATTGGTGCCTGGTGTAGGGAGCATTAATTGTTATATTCTGGCTTCTAGAACTGTAGATTTAAGAGAAATTGTCTCAATGGTGGGGGGGGAGGGCAGGAAGTATTCTCTGCATGCCAGTCAAACCAGGATAGTAAATCAGAATAACGCATCTCTTGGTGCTTCAGTGTTGTGTTCTTAGCTCTGGTAGGACTGGTAAATAGACCATGGACCTGTTCATGGACCTTAGCCCTGACTCCACACACTCACACACATACTGTGGCCTTAATACAGCATTTAAGGAGAATGTGAATAAGATATTGCATTCAGACTTTTTTTTTTTAACCTAATTTTATACAGTTTAGGAATAAATGGATTTCTGTTTTCTTGACTTGAAAGTACAGCTTTCTTTTTATATTCGATGAATTAGGTTAAGATGACTTCTTTGCTTTGTTTACAGTGCTTTTGTTCCTTTGAATATTCCCAACAAGAACAACTCCACAGAGTGGGAGAAAGTGAAGCTCCTGTTTGAAGAATTTGGAAGTAGTCGTAAGTTTGAGATCTGTTGTGAGCTTTGTGTAACTTGCTACTAACTTATTTTGGTATACTCATCATTGACTGAACAAGATTAATTTTCTTGGTGACAATTTTCTAACTTGACTCTTAATTGCTTGCCTACACTAAATCTTTGCAGTAAGATTGTTCTCTTTTTGTTCTGACAAAAGAAAAATCAGAACAGCCTTCTAACTACAGAGAAGAGACTCTGGCAGTGTCTGCCTTCAGTGCGCTCCCCATTTGACAGCAAGGATTCCAGAGTTGTGTCCTATGGTATTAGTGTAGGGGGGAAGGTACTTTCTTCCATGGAGTCTTCACTTGACACAGTCTTTAACTGTTATGTGGATGCTGAAGTTCGCTGATTTTAGGATATGGTGACAGTTTTCAAGTGCTTATCTAATTAAATACGATATTGCTGTTCACTGCATGAATGAGACTGTTAAAGTGGCTTTGTCTGTTTATACAGCTAAATCCTGTGGGTGTTAGATTTTTTTTTTACCCTTTGTTCTCCTAGTATTGACCTTTACTTTGTTTTGTTTGCATTTGTTATATTTGTTTATACTAGGGCTATAAAGAACTATTGCAAAGGTTAACTACTACTTCACGGAATTTGGCCTTCAGCTTATGCAGTTCATGTATTTAGACAGAATATATTTTCAAAGCAAAGGCATGAAGAAACTGTTTTATAGGCGAGCCAAGACAGATTTGATGTCACTTTTCCAAATGTATCCAGAAAAATGGTAACTAAAAGTTAACTTACAAACCTTAATCCAAATGCATAAGTACTGTAGTATTTGTACCTTATTCTTGCTGTATGTCAGAATATTGGCTTCTGTCTGAATATTTTAGAATGTAATGCTACAAGCCTTGGTCAAGTAGTATTCTGCATTATTATAGCGGTTTTGTACTGAAATTGGTGGACCCTGAAGGGGTATGCCAACTTTGTCCAGTTTTATTAAGTATTTTCTAACTTGATCCTCTTCCACCAAGCATTCATCTTCCCTCCGGCCTTTCTCCCTGGTTTCTAAGGCCTGGGTTTCCTAAATTCTGGTCTTGCTAGTGAAGACTGAGGCAAAGGCGGCATTCAGTATCTCAGACTTTTCCATGTCCTGTTTACCTTGCCCCAGTTAGCATCAGACCCACATTTTTGCCTTGTCTTCCTTTTGCCACTTAAGTACTTGAAGAAGCTTTCTTTGTTGCTTTTGATGTCCTTGTAGAGCCTTCCATCATAATACATGCTGTGCTGTAAGCTGTGTTTGCAAGCATAGGAGATGGGGGAGACAAGTTGATAGCTTTTCCATAATTTTGGCTGTCTGCTTGTTTGTTTCTCTTGCTTCACAAAGATTCTAACTGACAGAGTATAATAAAATGCTTCTTAAACTGTTTATACAGGTAGTGGCAGTAGCTGAGCTGAGTGCTAGTTTTTTTAGGCTACCTTCATATGACTGTTAAATATTCACCTCTGTACATGCCCTTGCTATGAAAGGGTAGTATAGCTAATGTTTATTTCTAGGAAGCTTAGAATCACAGAATGGTTTGGGTTGGAAAGAATGTTCCAGCCCCTCTGCCATGTGCAGGGACACTTCCCACTAGACCAGGTTGCTCAAGGCCCTGTCCAGCCTGGCCTTGAACACTGCTAGGGATGGGGCAGCCATAACTTCCTTGGGCAGCCTGTGCCAGTGCGTCACCACTGTTGTAGTAAAGAATTTGTTCCTTATATCTATCTCGGGAAGGCTTAATCATGAAGATGCTGGATTGGGATCTGGTTTTGACTTCTGACTCTACCAGCGTTCTCTTGTGACTTAGTTTGATATGGTAATTCACACTGAAGAGACCTCAATTCATTTAAGTCCAATGTCCTGCGCAAAGAAGGAAGCTCTAATGTCAGACCAGGTTGCTCAGGGCTTTACCAGCTAGCTCTTGAAAAACCTCTAAAAGTAGAGACTCTTTTTCAGTTTTGTGGTGGGAAAAGAAATTTCTCACCCAGTGTGAGTATGCACAGTGTCACCCAGCGTCTTGCACTCAACTGCTGCGTACTACTGAAGAGCCTGGGTTCTACCTCTTTGATAGGCAGGCTATATTGGGTCTCTCCAAAGCTGTCTCTGTTCCAGGCTGAATAAGCCTGGCTCCCTCAACTTCTCTGCACAGTATGTGCTCTGACCTCTGACCAGCTTACCTGTCAACCAAGACACCCCACCAGGGCTTTTGTAGGGCTACTCCACAGCCAGCAAGTTCTCTGTCAGTAGTGTTACAGAAAGTTCTTTCATGTTCCAGATGTTGGAGAAATGAGGAAAAAAGTCTTGCCTGTTGCCTTTTTCTGCCTGTTGTCCTGTTTTTATATTAACTTCCCCTTTTCATTTTTCTGCAGTTAAACAAGTAATAAAGATCTTAATTTTGGAGGGTTTTTTCTATGTCCATTAAGTTTCTACTGGGATAACAAAAGGAATGCAAACTCATCCACTGAGGTAGAGCCTGATAATAAACTTCTGGTATATAATTATAAATTTTTCAGCCACTTAGCTTCTTAATGTTCCATTTAACATAGTTCGGACTCCTAAAATGGATATTAAATGTTGGTTTGAAATACATGTACGGGAGGATCATCAAATATGGTGTTTACATGTGGGGTTTTTTCCCCCTAACCTTCAGAACATAAGTAAAATTTTCTCAAGTATTAACGGGAGAATAGTGCTGGGATTTTTATTTTGTGGGTTTTTTTTTTTTGTTTTGGGTAGGCATTCGTGTTCTGTTTATTTTGGTTTTATTTTTTCCCTTTTTTTAAACATGGCTGTAGTATTTTAAATTCATGAATATATTGCTGTTAAGTTTGAGAAAGTTGTTTGGTACTATCTAGCAAAAATGGCAAAGGAAGTATTTGAGCTGGGAAGTTGGATTTGGTTGTGCTATTCTATTAGGTTTTGATATTTTTGGAAGGAGGCCTGTAGGGTTGGTTGGAAGAAAGACACATCTCACAGAGAATTAACTATAATAGGATTTCTCAGTTTGTGAATGTTTGATCGTGTGTTCAGGTAAAGAATGGAAACCAGCTAATGAAAACTACCAGTAATTATGTGTGAGTGGGAATAAAAGTTATTGTACTCTAAATTCTTGAATTAATTATAAGGGAGGGGAGGACATGGGGCAAAACACTAAAAAGTAGCTCAGTTGATATGACTGGGTACAAAAATGGAATTGATTGCTTCAACTTAATGTCTATAATAGCTACTATAAGTTTCCATGCTACTATAAATAAGAAAAAAAGCTTGCCATGTTGTCCTGCATGGTGAGGTTAAAGAACAGATGTTGTGAAAATTATGCAGTAGGATTCAGGGAGTTTGGTTATGAGTTTAGTAACACTTCCCTTTTACTATCCTTTTTTCTTTCTAGAGTGATAGTAAGGCTATTGCAACTCTTTAGCCCCATGACTTTCTTCTAGTTTGTGCATCTGAGTATGCATGGTCTGAGTGTAGCTGAGGTCTGCAGTCTGGCTTGTTTTGGTTGTATGAAGGATCCATGCTTGCCTGATTCTCTGGTTAGTGCTTTTTTTTTGAGAAATCAGGTGATGACAAACCGAAGATGAACTGTCCAGAACATATCTGTAAATAGTGAAAATCACCCTGTGAAAATAGCAAAAAGCACCCTGTGGAGGCCAGAAATAAATCTTGAAGAGGCATTTGACAGCTATGGGAGCAATTTCAGTAGTAGCTATTTGACTATGTGACTGAACGTGTCACGTATGAACTTGTAGCAAAGGTGAGATTGCTGTCCTGCTTGCAATATTGGAGGAGGCTCTACTGTGGACAAAAAGCTATTCTATGTGCATTTTTCATCTGAGTTGATATGGCTGGTAACCATGTATCAATTTTTTTTTTATTCTTGAATCTAATAAACTTGAATATCTTCAGGAAACAAATTCAGGAAGAAATGTTCTTGTACCTCTACTGCAGGAATTTTCAACAGACTTTTCTTTGCATCTTTTTTGCAGATGGCTTGACAGCTCTTTCATTTTCCATTAGTTCCTTGACTGTGATTGGAATGTTGGCAGCTATCACTTATACAGTAAGTTATTATGCAAATGTTTCAGCTCTTCATATTCATGATATTTGTACATGGGCTATACCTAGTGAGAAAATGGTCCTCATGCTGAAGAGCTTCAACAGTGTGTTCTAGCTCTGGGTTTTCATGGTTTGGAACACTATTTCTAGGCTCTTGCAATGAGAAGAATAAAAAAATTGGTTGGTTGGGGTTTTTGTTTTTTTGTTTTTTTTTTTTGTTTTTTTTTTGTGTTTGTTTTTGTTTGTTTGTTTGGGTTTTTTTTGTGTTTTGGTTGGTTTTTCTTTTTTTTTTTTTTCTACTACAAGTTTAAGAGCCACTGTTTCAGTACTTGAGCACAGATCAGACAATTTCGAAGTGTGCCTGCAAGAGGAGGACACGTTATGCATTATGGCTTGTAACACACATTCACTGGTTCCTCTGGTTTTGTTTTTTTAAGCCTCTATTTCTCCATCCAACAGTGGAGAATTAAATGTTGGGGGTTTTTATATCCACTGTACTATGCCGTAAAATAGACTTGGTCTGGTCAGTCTTATACTACTGAATACTTCCTTACATTGGTGTTTTCATTTCTACAAAGGTTTACAATGACAAGTCTGGCAGAAAACTTGATCTGTAAAGAAGTAGGGAGAATGTCCTCAATAATAACTGTCTCTTTTTTTTCATTCAGTAAATGTAAAAGCAGTTTCTTTAATAGAGCATTGCTTTACAGATCTGTATTTGTAGAATTTGAGTAAGGGTAAATATGCATGTCAGGATTCAGTTTTAGGTATGAAAAATCTTCAGCATCTCCTGTGATGTATGTCTTAAGTCAAGAATAGCTTAAAGAGTTAAAACCAGATAGTTTAGAAGCTTGCTTTCTAAAACTGCAGGAATATTCTTGTTAGTCCTAGGCATGCAACTTAACAACTGCAGTTCTTTCTGTAGCTTTGAAGGATTCAGAAGTGTTCATTCTGTGACCAACTATACATGACATGATTAAGGCTATGTTAGTTTAGCTTGACTCTTGCTTTTGTGTGCAAAGGAAAGGAACCATTTAACTTGCTAGCTTTGATCAACATGTGATGATGTTCGAATGGTCATTTGCTTTTCCAATCTGTTTTATTTCTTCAATTGCTGAATAATGTTTGCAATGCTACATGTTTTAAGCTGTCATAAAGGTAAAATTCTGCAATGAAGATGAAGCTTTAAAGCTTAAAATAACTGCAGGTAAAGCTTTAAAACTTCCCAGAAGTCAATGTTTTCCTAATAATAGGTTTGATTCCTAGTAACTTTAGCTTCCTTTGCAGCTCAAACATAGTAACATTGTTCCCACATAGCTTTGGTAGTCATTTCTAAGTGGCTTTGTAAAAATAGCTCATGCAAGAAGTTATTTTGAAGCACTGCTAGCCAAGGAGATACTTTGTGGTAACTTCCTGTCAGGCAAAGAATGATTGAATAACATTGTAGAGTGAGGATGCAAGAAAAGGGAAAAAGTGTTTTAATCATAATTGAGTGAAGGGATAAAGTACCTGCTAAATACTACCTTTGGACTCATAAGCCACTCTAAATTGAGTAACAAGTGTAGCTAATGATTTTCTGTCTCCTGGTACTAGTGACTTCAGTGGGTGTAAATTAGAGCAGGATTATGGGGGCAATTCAGTACAGGTTGTGTCAGAACACTGACAGCTTGGTGATCATTAGGCTCTGTGCAGTAGATAGGAGAGCAATTTGGTGGATCAGCTAGTAGGTATCTCAGGTGAGCCAAATGGCTCTCAGCTGTAATGATTAAGTATTTTAACTTGACCTGAGTAATAAATTCTATCACTTCAAGCCTTTTCTGACTGATATGGGTCACTAAATCATTCAGGCTGTATTGCTGACATCTAGAGCAAGTGCTGGTCAAAAAAAATCCAGACCTTTGTTTAGCCTGTAATAGCATGTCAGCTTTTAAATTCCTTTCCCTTAATTAAGGAAGGAAAGATTAATGTCTTGTGCTCTGCAGTCATGTAACTGAATGTGTAGTGTTTTTTAACCTCCATGAGGCTTACATTAAGAGCAAACTCATTAGCTGTGAAAATGTCCTCAGTGTTGCTTGGTTTGGTTTTTTTTGGTTTTGTTGTTGTTTTTTTTCCTAACAGCTGGGTGTATTTTTCTATAACTGTTAGTAGACATCCAGAAGCATCTAAAATGCAAGATTGTTTTATTTTGCACAAATATACTGCTGACTGAAATATAAACAATATTTTGATGGTAAATGAGGTGAAACAAAAGGTATGAGAACTAAAATAGCCTTCTTTTTATGCCTCAATTACTTAGATTTTAGGATAACTTGTTGCTTTGAAAACCTTGACTGAGCTGTCTGTGCAAATGCCTGGAGTGTAGAATTACTATTCACTTTAACTGCAGAATTTTATCCTTCTGAAACTCCTGCTTTACAGTAAGTGTTAAGACAGCATGGGAAAAATGGAGGAGTTGTTTCAGAGAAGTTTTAGGGACGAGCTCACACAGGAGGTGGCTGTTGTCCACCTCTGATAAGAGAGTTTTTTGTCATTGTTTGCAAGCAGTTGAAGAGTCTTATGCTGAAACAGTGGGCTGGCTTTGCCTAGGTGGACTAAGTACAAATGTGTCAGAGTGAAAATTGCTTATTAGAAGGTCTGTGTTCTCAAAGCTTTAGAAGGAATATGCTTATAGCATATATATTCATACTTTGTGCTTTCATAACACTTGGCCCACTGGTCAGGCTTCCATACACAAGCAATCTCCACCCATAACAGTATGAGCAGTGTTCTTCACATGGTCTAAAAACTGAAGACAAATATGACCTTGACAGTATGTGGATGCCATGTAGGTGCATTCCAGTTTATATTGTGGACTGGGCTTTTCACAGTGGTACAACTTTATGAAAAAGTTACTTCAGTAGTGAAAACTTCCTGGTCTGTCATTCTTCCTTAAGCCTCAGGGAGAGGTTGACCCCTGAGTATAGCCTCTGTGTTTACCAGCTGAGATTACCCTACTCCCTCCATTGAGAAGAGAAGTATGATTCTGGAAGGAGTAACTATTTTAATCTTTGTAACTTTCCACTTAATTGCATTGTGGATTTTTTTTCTGCTAGTCTTCTATTAAAAAAAAAAAAAAAAAAAAAAACACCAACACCACAACAAACAAAAAAACCCAAACAAGCCCCCCCTCCCAAAAAAAAAAACCAAAACAAAACAAAAACCAAAACCAACCCACCTATATAAGAGAAAGGCATTAGTGCACAGGCAAGTCTGTGAGGGCAATACCTCTGTCTTTGGGTATCTGGCAAGTGTGTAGTTAGGCCTCTGTTTCTCAGCCAGCCTTCTGCATGCCTATCAAATTGTTTGTCCTTTTTCATAAAGGTGGGAGGCCTTTGTGCGTAGTCATCAAATGCTGTTTGATAATTGGTGATAGATCTTTTAAGCACAAAAATAGAATGCCTTTATATAAGAGTGAATACAAGAACAAAGATACATACTTCAAAATTTTGCACAAATGCCTACCAAATGATGGAAAAAAGGACAGAGAGAATAGATAAAGACACAATGTATGGTATCTGAGTTCCTGTGTCTCTGAACAGAGATTATCTCAGATTTTTGATTTACATTAGTAAGAGTTGAGGATTTGTAGTACAGACATAGCTGATGTTTTTTGTTGTGGTTTTTTTTTTAAGTTTTTGTTTTGTTTCTAGGACTTCTGAATAGCTTCAGTCTATCTGATTGACAGTTTTGCAGCTGTGTTCTTAAAGTGAATCAGAATGGTTAGAGTTGGAAGGAACCTTCAAGATCATCTAGTTCCAACCCTGCTGCCACAGCGAGGGGCACCCTCTATTAGACCAGGTTGCTCAAGGCCCTGTCTAGCCTGGCCTTGAACACTGCCAGGGATGTGGCAGCCACAACTTCCTTGGGCAGCCTGTTCCAGTGTCTCACCACCCTCATAGTAAATTATTTCTTCCTAATATCTAATCTAAACCTATCGTCTTTTAATTTAAAGCCATTCTTTCTTGTCCCCTACATGCCCTCCTCAGAGCTGCTCCGAATCTCTTCTCTGCCCAACCTGTAGCTGTGCCTGGGATTGCTCCAACCCAGGTGTAGGACCTTGCACTTGGCATGCTTAAACTTCATAATGTTGGCATCAGCCCACCTCACAGGTGTGTCAGGGTCCCTCTGGATGGCATTCCTTCCTTCCAGAGTATCAACCAAACCACACAGCTTGGTGTCATCAGCAAACTTGCTGAGGGCTCATGCAATCTCACTGTCCATGTCACTGACAAAGATGTTGAACAAGACCGGTCCCAACACTGACCTCTGAGGGACAGCACTCACTACCAGTCTCCAACTGGACACTGAACCATTGACCACAAATCTTTGCATGCGGCCATCCAGCCAGTTCTTTATCGACCAAGTCATCCACCTATCAAACTGGTATCTCTCCAATTTAGAGACAAGGATGTTGTGTGGGATAGTGTCGGATGCTTTGCACAAGTCCAGGTAGATGACATCAACTGCTCTACCACTTTCCATCAATTCTGTAGCCCCATCACAGAAGGCCACCAAATCGGCCAGGCAGGATTTCCCCTTAGTGAAGCCATGCTGGCTGTCACCAAGCA
>WYDI02032460.1:0-28192 GCA_009867235.2 Psittacus erithacus | reverse complement strand
CCTTATCATTATCATTATTGGTGGTAGCAGCAGTGGTTTGTGTTATACCTTAGTTACTGGGCTGTTCTTATCTCAACTCCTGGAGTTACATTCTTTCGATTCTCCTTTCCATCCCTCCAAAAGTGAGGGGGAAGAAGTGGGGGGAGTGAAAGTCTGCGTAGTACTGAGTTACAAGCTGGGCTTAAACCACCACACCTAGCTGGAGCTACATTTACCCATCTGGGGCTCAGGCTTGCCAGCCTTAACACGTGCATAATGTAGTCACAGCAGTCGTCCTATCAGTAGCAGTAGGCATGCCCAGATGAGTAAATTCATATAGAAGATCAAGTGCTTGCACAATCAAAGGGCTTTTAAAACAAATTACATTAACTTTAAATGTTAAAAACGCAAGGGAAATTTCAAGCATGACAAGACAAAGATACCAGAGAAAAGTCTGCAGCACAGTCACCAGCTTAGTTTACAACTGCTGTGTAGTACAATCCTCACTGAATCAGTGCAGCTCCTGGATTTCCAGTGGGAAACTGAGGCCAAAGTTTGGGCTGGATTCCATGAGCCTTGTTTGGACAAGAGGCCCTTTGAGAAACAGCTTTCACAGCACAGCTTGTTCTCCCCTGGTGATTATGCAACCTCAGATCCTCCACACTCCCATCAGAGACCTCAAATTGAAATTCCAGACCCTTATTCACAAAGAAAGGTAAATACACACTTAACTTCAAGCACATGAATAGCCTTACCATTTTCAAGTGGCTCAAGGTAGGGTCTATTCACAACTTCAAACTTCAGTATACGCTTAGGACCTTTGCTGAACCAGAAGTTCTGCAGAAGGACCACATCTGAATTTCTGTATGTTAAAGAAAAAGCTGCAGAGAAAAACACTTCTATCTATTCTTCTCTCCTTCCTTTGTTATCTACAAAAACCTCCTGAAGTAGACACATACACAAAAACGTCTGTTTTTCTGGGAGATCTGTTTCTTTAAAGTCAAGCTCTAGATTTCCCAGCCTTGTCTGCAGACAGTAACTGAGTAAAGTACAGCAAAGACAGGAAATTAAGTAGTTGTGATGTGCTTCTACAGCAATTCCTGTTCTCACATCCAGCCCACTACAGGTCCATGGCTTAAAAAGTAGACTGCTTAGAAATGTTTGCAGTGGTGTTTAGTAGCACTTATTAAATAACAGTGCCTGGGGCAGGGAAAACGGACCTGCCTGTTAAAGATTAAACAGTTGCATCTTTATCTGCTGGAATAAGAAAGCCCTGTATGGAGGTAGCCCTCTTCCAGATTAAATAAAAAATTCCAGGCCTCCCCCTCCTCCTTCTACACAGAATGGAATGCCAGGAGACAGGATAAATTCCCAAACACAGCTTGCAGAGAAATTCAAAGATTCCAAATAGCTATGCTTTAAATACTGCACACCTGTATCCCAGGTGTCAGAGGAGCATACGGGTTTTATAACACAGCAGAACATAAGCCAGACTCCACTATGCTGTGAGGCAAGCTCCCCCCTCCATTCTCCATCCTTAGAAGGCAACGCAGGCTCTGGGATTCTTTGCTAAGGCCTTATGCCTGTGTGGGAATTTATCCCCAAAAGCATGACCGGTACAGAGAAGCACTAAGATCAGCACCAGACATGATTTCAGCTGGTTAAAGAAGCTTTGCTCTCCATTCCCAAGCAGATTTGGTCCTTTTTTTTTATTAAGCAAAACTGGGGGTGGGGGGGAAGAACAGAAGACAAAGCCAGACTATGCAGGGTATCTCAGAAGAGAAATAGCTACGTGTCATAGTTCTGATGTTTCAGACACAAGGGAAAAATATTTTCACAACTAGTTTACTGTTTAGTACCCTGTAGGTACATAATATTTGACATTTATAGCAGTTTCTATACTTTATGACCTAGAATATACTTTAGATCACTAATGAAAAATAAACCCATTCAGAGGACTGGAAAATAATGTGCATAACAATTTACTTTCAAATGCAAGGTTATGAAGGGATTTTTTTTTTTAAACTTTCAAAAATATCTGTAAGAAAATATTATTTTACATACCTATATTACACAGTGAAATAAACTTTGTTATGTACAAGGTTTCAGTATGAAAGAAACCAAAGCCAGACATTTACTCATGGTCTAGATAATCTGTTGTCTCTTATCAGTCAGTACAACAGAGACTCTCCTTCACTCTTTTTCAGACTATTTCAGTGATCATTTCAACTTTTAGTAGTTACCAGTAGTTCTATAAAACCTGTGTGCATCCACATATTAACCCTATTACATTTAGATATGGGCAGCTATGCTATCAAAGCAAGGTTGTACATCTGCTTGACAACCACAGTAACTTGAGTATAACTCAATTGCATATTGGAGGGAAAAAAAACTACTCAGTGCAGACACCTGAGCTATAGCCTTCTAAGGGAGTTTGGTGTTAAACTCTCCTCTGCATTTGAGTATTTCACAGCCCAAAAATGAGAGCACAGGAATCATTAAGGAAATAGTATATGGTGTATTTACATAACCCTAAAAATTATTTTCCTGCCAGAAGCGAGGATGAAGTAGTCTTTCACAGCTTTTTCCTAGCTTTGTATTTTAGGCAGAAAATACAACACCACAATCTATTTGGATCACATTGGCAAAATTGCTTCATATAGTCCTAACTAATCAGAAGCTGGTATCTACCTATTCTTAAGCGACAAACTTTGCTCCCACCTTAGGAGTGGAAAGGACACAGAGTACTTTGCTATTTGTGGTATAACTGTAAACAACTGCAGGGAAGACCGTATTAACTATGCTTCAAGTTTACATCAGGCTGTTTGTTGCCATTATTTAAAGGAACTGAAGCTTATCTTCAAGTTCACCTCATCGCTATTGTGCTTTAAGGGGAAAGGATTTTGCATTACAAACTGCCTCCAAATCTGTTTGCTCACACACTTCAGATTCCAGGACAAAGATCTGACAGCACTGCCTGTGCAGGAGACCAGCTCAACAGCTGAAAAGGAGTTCAGGGAATATTCAAGGCAAACAGCACCACACTCTCCCTCCCTTCCCGTATAATGAGGACTTGCAGAACAACTTTGGAAGCATGTCCTCTACTTTGCTCTAATGCTATAGCTCAGCTGCATACCATAAATAACAGCAAAAAAGGAAACATGAAAGCTCTAATGAAAAGGAAATTGCTTTGTGGTAAGGAAGGAAAAAAGGAACACCCAAACCCCCTGCCTGCGGTGCCTTCCAGCTTGTGCTTCCTCCCATCACTTCCCATCTCAGCTGGGTTTACTACGCTGCAGAATCTGAAACATGCTCACAGCCAAGAGCTCCCAGCCAAGAGGTCACACTCTCAAGGGTCAGCTTACTCAAGACATACTCTTGCACATGAGCAACTGGCTTCTGCTGCCTTGATGTGTACCACAGACATAACCAAGAGCTCTCCCATCTGCTTTAGGAAAGCCAGGCAGCCTATACAAGCACTGGCATAGCTCAGTATCTGCCTGAAAGAGTCCCAGCACAGACCAGGGTGCAGACTCCTCCTTAACCAGCATCCCCTGGGACCAGTCAGCAAGTAATACATATTCTGTCCTGAAAACCACACACTAACAGCAATGGAGGAGGTCCCCCAGCCCACCTGCAAGTTCCTATCAGTTAGCAAGACACCAGGCATGTCAAACCCAGTTCATTAACATTGGTGGAATTTCTCCCTTACAACTTCTAGGGGGCTGGCTACCTATCCGTGTAACCTTGCACCAGGCAAGCAAGCAGCTTGTTGCAATACCAACGGGAGCCACAACAGAAGAGAAGCAGGGGCAGAGAAAGGAAAACAATACCCTCATGCTTCTCACCTAGCAACTCAGAGCTACATGGACACATCCTGAAAGTGGTTGGCTCCTTCTTAATAGTATTAAATACTCTTAACTTCTGCTGATAAGCAGATGTCAAAGGCATTTAACATCTTACAGAGTCAGGCCTACTTGAAGATGGCTGAGGGAAAGGCTATGCACAGAAAGAGCAGAGAGGAAGGGAAAGAACTGGGAGTTAGAGAGGTGTAGAATTGCCCTGAGTTTTATCCTCTACAAATAAGTCAGGGGTTTTATCATCAAGCACTGAAGGAGTTAAGCACTAAAGCACAGACACGTAATCAGCTTTCCCCCTTCCTTTCACATGTGATTGGAATGAAGCTGCACCGAAGCGGCCCAAAGGGCTTATAACAGCTCAATTTCGCAGCCTTCAGTTTTAATCCCCATCACCCAGGCTAAGCAGCATGGTGGTGTGGGGCTGCTACTCCACAGCAGTCTGAGCACCTGGATGATGATGGTCTTCATCCTCATCTTCTTCCTCTTCTGCAGCCTGCAGGTGGCTGGAGAGCTCCTGGATCACAGCAGCTCTACCAATCTGATCATTTCTCCTCTTCTCCATAATCAGATCCTCCAGGCTCTGGAACTCCAGCGTGTGGCTGCGCTTGTCACCCAGCCGGATCTGCAGTCGGTAGGGCTGCTTGCCTATGCGCAGCTCCCCACCGATTTTAAACTCCCGCTTGCCATACCGGCACCAGGCAGCAAAGCACTCAGAGTTTCTCCAACTCAAGTCCCGGTCCTTGCAACCCACCTGCTCCAGGGCATTGCGCACCACCACGGCCGGGCTGAGGGGTTTGTAGCGGTACAACTGGTTGGCAATGCGGCCCCGTCTGCCCTGGCTGGCATCGGTGAGGAAGCTGTTCACCACCTCCAGCCTGTGCAGATGCACAACTTGAAAATCTCCAACATAAACCACCCAGTGCGGGTACTGGGCCTGGCACACAAACTCCACCAGGTCACCCGGTTTGCACCTATTCAGCAGGTTCTCCGGAGTGTAGGTGCTCAGATGCCCCCCACCTCCTTCATCACCCTCCTCTGGCAGCGTGTCCTCCTCTGCAAAGCTCTTCTGATAAATACACTCATCCCGGTAATAGACTGAGCACTCCACCTCATGCAGCTGGGGATCATAGGGCTGCAAGGCTGGGTGCTCACCCCCCAGGTCGTGCATTGAATCCTGCTGCTGCTCCAGCTCATCATCATCATTCGAAAAGATGTAGGAGACCCCGATCCTGGGCCCCTCATCTCTGTCCATACCTGTCGGGTCGGCCGTGGGAACTTCCTTGTAGTTCAGATGGGTCAGCTTCTCCACCTGGTTCCCCATGCCCGCTGCAACGACAGACACACAGCGGGACCATGAAGGCAGGCGCTAGGTGGTAAAGCAGGGTTCCCCTTGCACACACCCGGGTCTCCCCGCTGCACCGCAAATCCTGCGGGAGCCCCTCGGGAGCCCCTCGGGGCGGCAGGAGGTGCGGACCGCCCTACCTGCGCGGAGGAAGGCGCGGCGGCAGCGAGGAGTAGGAAGAGGAGGAAGGCACAGGAGCCGAGGGAGAGCGGGCAGGCACCGAGCCACCTGTTAGAGGGGGGCTACGAGCCCCGCGGGAGGGCTGGAGGGGCGAGTTGGGGACGGCTGCGCTGAACCGAGCCGGGCTGCCGCCTCTCCCCGCGCCCTCCCCGGCACCGGGCGGCTGCAAACTTACCCGGCGGGGACGGCTGCGCGGCGCCGGGGGCAGCCCTAGGGTGAGCGGGCGGCGGTGCGGCGGCTGGGGCTAGGTGCACGGCGCGCCTGGATCGCGATCATGGCTCCGGCCCGGCGCGGCTCCGCGCTCCCCGCGCAGCAGCAGCGCCCGTGCGCCGCGCCGCCGGCACCGGGGTTGTGCATAAGCACCGGAGAGGCACGGCGAGGGGAGGGAGGCTGGATCCGGCTGCGGACGCCCCGGCGAGCGCGCAGCCCACAGCATTTAAAGAGGCAGCTCTTTTTTTTCTTTTCCTTTTTTTTTTTTTTCCCTCTTCCCCCCTCCCTTTCCCTTCCACCCCTTTCCCTTCCCTCCTTTCCGCACCTCTCTCCCTTTCCTCTCCCCTACATGCCAAGCGCCGCGCTCCCCGCCGAGGCTGGTGTGCAGGCGGAGGTCGGACGCCGAGATTCTCCGCGGCGCTTGGGAGCGGGTGTGCAACGCGCTCCAACACTGACTGGCTCACACGCGGCCCCTTTAAGGGACCGATGCCACGCGGGAGCCCAATCCGCCAGTTTGGTCAGGGGGGAGTAACCGGGAGCCGGAGTTTGCTCGGGACGGCGCAGAGAAGCGATGCGGAGGCTCAGTGCGGGGCTGTGGGAATCCCCCGCCGCACCCTCGGGGCGCGGAGCGGCGCGGAGCTCCCACGGGAACAGCTCCCGCCCCGCAGCCCCTTTCCGGCAGCGCGGGAGGTGCCTCTGGGGGCCGCAAACAATAGCAGGGAAGTTGTAAAGGGAACAGGAATCGAAGAGCCCGGCTCTCCTGGGCTGATTTAGTGCCTTCGATTCCTCCATGAGCGGAGTGCGTAATTAGTTTTATTAATTTCTTTCCTTCCCGACTCTAAGGGTTCGCTCTCTTTTTCAATATAGAAGATGATGATTCTTTCCCCCTGGAAAGACATTATCAGAACTGGTGGGAATATTTTTCTTTCTGTGTTTTGGAGAACGCAAACCAATATTCTGCTTTTTCATTAATGCCTAGTTAGCCTGCTAGGTGGGTTTATTGTTTGTACTATTTTAACAAGCACTGGTAAATGCATGCTGATAAAATAGACTACAGAGATAATTTATGGGAGCTGGGAGTAATGTCTTTAATTTTGTCTCATGTATTCCCTTTGTCTGTTGTCTTGTAATTTATAAACCCAACTGCACACTGCTGTTCCGAGGTGAATGAAGGAACAAATGTCATGTTACTGGGGCGCTGGGCGCTGCCTATGTGCTCAAAGGATACTGTTTCCATCAGGTTATACCCCTCTGTGGTTTCGAGTATAGACCTGCCCTTTGGGGTAGAAAGAATTGCTGCTGCTTGGGCTAGAGAAACGTGCACCCTGTTCTGCGTGGGACAGTGGGGCAGGCACAAGCAATTGCAGCAAGTGACAGGCAGCCAGACCAGGAACCCTTTGTGTTCAATTCACCTGGGGACTATGTCTATAGGAGCATTTTAGAAGGCTGAAAAGCATGCCAGGAGTGTGCTTTTGGAATCAATCTCCCAAACACCAACCCCCAACGCACACATACAATTCAGTTTGCATCCCAGTGTGGTTTCAAGCAGTGCATACAACTTCCTTTCACATTCAGCCAAACTAGACGTGCTCCAGGTGCAGGATTGGACCAAGGCTAGTTGGGCAAATCTCCAAAATGTGTTTAATGTAGGTCTTTCAGCGCTGCCCGGGTCACTCTACAGTGCCTTTCCTCTATAGCTGCTGTTGGACAAAAGAGGACCCTGCTTCATAGTCAGAGCTTTGTGAAATTGTCCCAGTAATCCACAGGCATGTGTAAAGGTGAGAATATCCTAAAAGTAAGAGCTAGACTGAACATAGAAGTGAATTTTTCATGTTCTCCCATTTGTACTGGAAGCTGTGTCCCAGCGCCATACCTTACTATAGTTGGAGCCATTATGTTTCTTGGCTAAAGCAGTTTGGCAGCCCTGTGTTGAAGGCCAAGCTTCCTTTTGAATCTGCTGCAATGTATGGAAAGTTGTGTCTGTGCAGGAGTAGAAACTCAGTGTTGCCCACAGGAGTCGCTCCTGTGTGCATGCACATCCACACATATTTGCAGCTTGCCGTCTTGTTCTCTTATTTTTTCCTGTGTTGCAATTCACCCCAGTGCCTAATATTTTTGCACCTTCTCAGCTGCTTTGATCTGTGATCTCTTTGAGTTTTCTTTCAATGTCTGGTCTTCAGAATCCCCATTCTCTGACCGATCTGCTGCTTTCTAGGATCAGAAACTATTGATGAGTATTTCTGTGTCATAGAACACATCCATCATGTCATACTGCCAGCTCAGATACAGCCTTGGGTGGGAAACCCATGAAGAACTTACAGTGCCTGTATATCACCTGGGCTGGTGCCTAAAATGATGATGCTTAAAACTTCTGTGTGCTTAACCTCTAAGCACCAAAGCAGTGTCGCAGGCAAAAGGGAAGGGGCTGGTGGCAGTGACATGCTATCCCAGTGACTATGCTTTTAGAAAGAGCATTGACCTCTTGCATAGCTTTCAAAAAACAAAAAGGACTTTGGTGCTTATCTGCTAAAGATAATGCAGTCTGTGGGTATGGAGTAGGGGGAGGAATGGTTGTGCAGTTGCGGAGCTGGGATCCCAAACTGCAGCAGGGCAGAGTTTGACACACCTCTGACCTTGCTATTGGAGGCTTCTCAATTAGGTGACTTCTTGCTCAGTCTGCTGGCATTTGTTATCCAGTTTTGAAATAGTCAGCTCTGCGCACTTGTGTTACGGAACCAATAAATTGAGGCTAAATGAAGTTTTATTGTTCCAACTCAGTAAAAGCTCTACCAACATTGACTACATATTCAGGATGTCACTTGGGTTTGTCACTACACTGCTGAATCTTAAACTTCATGGCCAATGATCCAACATGTGCAATCACTCACCTAAAAAAGGAGGGCTCAACCTCGAGGAGTTCCCTTGGATGATGTCCCGACCCAAGGGGAGAGTCCCTGACTGCAGAAGCTGCTTCAAGGAGAACTGACTCCAAGTGGCTGCCCAAGGGGCTCCATTTTACCCTGGTCATATCTGAGCTGTGGTCAGATACGGTCATGTACCCCCATGGGCTCAGGACCCAACTTCCTTCACCTGCACCTGCCAACCACCACCATATGGCTATGTAGTCCATTGACATATACAGAACACAAAGGGGACTCTACCTCTTGCCTTAGAGACTGTGGACCATCTATGGGGCAAGTACATTTATTGTTAGTCTATCTGACTATTTAGCTGGTACAATCCAGGGACCTCTGTGATGCTACCTCTGGTTGCTTTAAACTTAAGCTCTTTAGTTTTGAGAACTGAGGTGGCAAAGTTATATTGTTGCCACAATGCTATATCATCTTCTTGTTCCAAAGCTATCTTATGTTTAGTGTTAATACAGATCTTACATCCAGAGATTAAAAAGGTGATATTGATTTGAAATCACAGTTTGTCCTTGGGTTCCCATTGTTATTGTCGTTAAAAAAGTATCTGCTATGAGAAGAAATAAGTCTGCTTGTTATACATGTATATTTTTTTCTTAGCGGTACTTCTGAGTAAGGCAAGGTTTAGTGTTTTGTAAGCATGTTGTGTTTCGCAGGTATTCAGCCAGTTGATGGCTATGACACCCTTGAATTATTTAATAGCTTCCATTTCTTTTTTCAGTAGAGTTTTATGAGAACGGAGATAAACTATGCTCCATTTGGCATGTAAGCACTCTACATCATAAACCTAGCAAAGCAGAGTGCTTAAACACCATGGTGGAATTAGGACAGTGGAGGAATAAACCACTTCCTAGTGAAGTCCATGGGTGTTCTTCCATAGAATTCTGTAGAAACCAGTCATGCCCTTAATAGAGGGAGGTGTGTGACCTGATGGATGTGTCTTTGATAGAGGGTGTCCTTCCGTGACAGCCATAGCTGCGTCCATCATGGAAATTTGGATTCAACGATGGTAATATTTCATTTGTTCCCTCTTTGTCCTCCAGTGGAAGCTGTATTGCTGAATCAGGCACCAAGTTCCTGTAAAGCCAGGAACGCCACCTAAAATCAGATTCGTCAAAGCTGGCATGCCTGACATAGCTGGTGGGGAATAGGACAGAGAGTTCGCATTCTGACAGCCGTTGGAATCTGGCGCTTCCTTTCATTCATCGTGTTCACAGCCGAATACTCTCCCAAGGTTAAGTGCTTTAATGAGGTTGGCTGTTTCTCACACACAAGAGGAAATGGAGCCACATCAGTTACTAAAAAGCATTAATATTTCAGATTGCTTCCTTGGGGTATGAAAGACCAAGGTTGAAGTCTCTTGTCTTACTGAAGGAACTTGAACTGATCTCCCAAAAGAGTACTGAAAGCCACCAGACTGTAGGCTATTTTGGAGCAAGTCGAGCTCTCTCTGTCCCACTGAAGCTGCTCAGCTTTGTATGGGCTCATTAAATACCTATTCAGTCAGTTGGGAAGAAGAGAAAAGTGTGACAGTGGCTCTTAGATGCAGGAAGCAGTTGAGGGTGCTTTGAGGTCCTTTCTAACGACTATTCAGATATCTCACAATCATGCAATATCTTCATCAGGAGTAATTCAGACAGAACCACCAGAAAGATCTGAAAGTTTTGCTTTTAGAGCATGCTCATGGAAGAGCTTTGTTCATGTTTTCTCAGGAAGAGACCCGGGCTCTGGGCCTCATATCCTGCATGACTGGTGTAACCCAAATGCTACTACGTATCAGCTCCTCTGGGTATCAGTTGCCTTAGAGCCGTACTGATACCTCTGCTGGACCCTGGGAAGGGCGCAACTAGTTTGTGACTTTAGACATACGTGTGAAATAAGCATAGAGCTGTCACTGCTTGCTGGCTCTGCTTGTCACTCCTGGAGAAATATTGGGAATTCAGATAACCGTAAAATTTATGCATCTCAAAGTGCTGAAAAATGAATCTTGGTATTTCTAAAACTTGAGATTCATGATATTTTGACATAATATGAGAGATATAATAAGCCTTTTGTGTCAGGAAGATTTTCTCTGCATTTAACCTATAAACCCCTAATAACACAAAGAGATTGACATCTATATGCTTCTAAACATATGACTTTTGGTATTCTGTATGGCATAGCATGACCCACTGTATATTCAAGGCCTGAAAGTGAAGCGAGCTGTAGATCAGAGAGAGACCCACATGTTGAGAACAGAGAGGGGAAGCTCTAAGTGCCTTGTGAGCAAACTCTGTTCTGAAGCTCTGGCTGGAAGCTGATGGTTCTGTTAACTACTTTCAACATTGTAATTTGTGACTAAATGTAATCTGTTGCAAAATAAATTGCTGAGATTGCCAAAGCCACAGAGTTTTTGACTGAGACATCCAAGTGGTATCTCAGAAGCTCTTCCACTGTGAGATTTTAATTGGTGCATTCCAGCAAATGAAAATGAAGTAATTCATATGTCAGTAGAGGCCTGGATTCTTAGGAATTGCTATCAAACTGACTTAAGCAGCAGGCAAAGCTTAATTAAAATGCAGTCTTTTTTTTCCTTCCCCAGAAAATAGCAACTGTATTTCAAACATAACTTAACAAGGAAGGAGGTTCAGCGCATGCATCTTTCCTGCATGAGAACTGCTAGTCCCTTGCATCTCTCATCCCTCTCCCACGCTGAGCTTCTCCCCAAGAAGCTCCTCCTTTAATGTGTCTTTTAGCACATCAATGAACTGCTGGCTGCCTTGGTAGCGCAGCATGTCCTGTATGTAGCTAGGAAAGGGTGGGACTGCTGCGTTCAGTAGAGAAACTTAAGGTGATAGCTCCTGGTGTGCAATACCTAAGCAGAAACCATCAGTAAAGGGAAGGAGTCTTTCCTTTGGCTGTTGCCGTGCTGCTGATAAAACAGTTCAATATTGAAAGTAATGAACATCTCTCCTTCCAGCAAATCCATGGTGTAACTATAGGTTCCCCAGAGAACCTGTGGCTGCCCCATCCCTGGAAGTGTTGAACGTGAGGTTGGATGGGGCTTGGAGCAACCTGGTCTAGTGGGAGGTGTCCCTGCCCATGGCAGGGGGGCGGAACTGGATGAGCTTCAAGGTCCCTTTGAACCCAAACCATTCTGGGATTCTGTGAATATGTGCTCATGCCTCCATTTTAAATTGGTAGGAACAGAGCAACCACTGAGCAAAGTGTCTCGTTCTGTGTTGCGGGTGGTGTCTGTGCCAGATTATGAGGTTGGTAGTACCAGAACATGTAGCGATGCACGAAGTGGTAACACAGCTGGGAATCTGTGAGGTCTGCTGTCTTTATTGCATCCTTGGACGCTTGCTGATTTGACCCAGAAGTACTGGCCACAGCTGCTCCCCACAGCCATTTCTGCAGGCCCATGGCAGGGCAGAGGAGCAGGAGTCCAGAGGGTAATCAACCTTGTCATTCACCCATTAGAAGGTGAAACAGGTTAATGTCTTCCCCAGCCAATGGAAAGCAGCAGAGACACAAAGCCTCAAACCACCTGCCGAGGTGATGTTGGAGGCTGGACTTGTTCCAAATCCAGCCGCGCAGCACTCATCCTTTGCTGGTCTGAGTTGCTGAGGCTGCAGTGCTGCAGGGGGAGCCACTGTGGGGTTCGTACACAGCCACCTCCACTAGGGAAGACCTGGGGCTAACCTGGTTCCCCATGTGTGAGTGCAGAGTGGAAGGGAACAGTTCACAGCTTGTCCTCTGCTCACACGTTGTGCCACAGTTCTTACTGTTTACATCTCTCACCACAGATGAATGCACAGAGTGAACCTGCATCTGCCTCGGGTGTGTTATGAGTGGCTTATGGAGCAGGGATTTGCTGAGCAAGACAAGGAAGGAACAGGCAGCTGAAGGATCTGCTCTGGGCCATTAGTGTTGAAGCAGGGCTCTGGGAAGCTTGTGGGGTGGAGTTTGCATCAGCCTGAGGCAGCAGCAAATTTGGGTGAGAGCAGTATGACATCCTGGAGAGGTAGAAAAAATGGAATGGGGGGATCTATTCTTCCAGGTCTCTGGTCTCCATTTGTGGATAGAAGCTGCTCCTACCTGTTGCACTGAAGTACTGCAAAGACAAATAAACCCATTAAGGTTCTGAGGTGTTCATAGTGCCTGCTAACAAGGCCCAAGGAGACAGAGAAGGAAATTGCTAGGTAGGTGCTGTTTTTCCAGGCAGTAGGAGTGTCCAGAGATTGAATCAGTGCTCAGGGAGGTCCTTGACTCCTTACCCAGGCTTGCCTTTGGACACAACATACAGCAAATGCCTGCAGCACACATGCCAAACACCTTCCACAGCTGCATGCACCCTTCTCCCGTTACTTACCACTGATGCTGCTGGGACCTTGGAGGCTGCAGGGGACCAGCTCAGCTAAGGCAGGTTGAAGTCACTCCTATGGATTCTTTCCTGCCAGCAACCAAGAGCCTTTTTCTACTTTTAAGTGCACACCTGGAGACAGCCTGCTCAGCTTCAGAGACAAATAGCAGATACTTCTGCCCCTTTGCAGAAGGCACATGAGCATCAGGAAATGCCACCGTGCTGAGCAAACAGAAATGCCACTGTGCTTCTTGTTTAAGAACGCATCAGTATTACCCTTGACTTCTACAAAGCCCTTTCTGTTAGTGCCTGTGGGAGAAGAGCAAGGAGCAGATGGTTATTCCTTTAATCCTGTGAACTAGTTAGCTGAAAATCGTATTCCTAGTAGAATCTACTGTCAAGGAAGCTTCTGGCCTGCTGAATGGCACTGCTGGGCTGGGTTTATAAAGTTCTCTCTGGATAATGATGTGTATACTTGTAATAATGACTTTAATTCCTGTTAGAACTGACAGCTGTATGCGTTTGGCTTTCCGGAGACAGATGTTCTGCTTGGTTATGTTGGTTGATTCCAACTGGGGAAATAGGGAAAGAAAGCAGCATGAAGCAATGTGCTGTTCATTGCTCTTTCATTTTCTCTCCCTCCCCTCTTTCTTCCCCTGGGCTGTCTACTAGGCAAGAGTCTGACCCATCACATCAGCTGCTGCAGGGAAGCCCCTTGGCCATTCCAGCTCATCCTTCTCCGCTGACTGTTAGAGGCTCAGAGCAGGGCTCTGAACACGTCTCAACTCAGCAGCACGCAAAGCAGTGTGATGATGCTTTCTGTCTTCACATGTGAGACCAGCTGCAGACTGGCCTTGACATTTTTACAGGCAGTGCTTAATTTCAGACAGTCCTTGTATATGTTAAAGTTGTCAGCTCCGCACCAAATCCCTTTTCGTGTCTCCTTCTGTGCAGCATGGTGTTCTCTTGCTCTGATTTGAGTGTTTTATGGTTCCACATGAAGGAGATAACAGCATGAGCAAAACTGTGGGTAAAGATAAATCATCTGTAGGGGAAAATATGAACACTCTCTTTTTTGGAAAGCAGCAAGGCCACAGTGCCAAGGGACCAAAGCTCTTTCTGTATAAGTGTCTGCAACAATCTGCTTAAATCTCCACTGCCTCAAATTCAAAGTGATTTCAATGTTAAACCATTTTTCAGTGCAGCTTTTGTACTAGAATAAGCAATTTAAAGACACCCTTCTAAGGAAGATGTAGATTCCCACTTTTCACCTCAAATGTCTTTCATTTGTTGTTATAAACTAACTCAAATTCGTAGTTAAGTTGAAGGAAAGACTCCAACTGACTTTAAGGGAAAATGAGTGAGGTTGTATGCATTGTGCTCTTCTAGGAATGCTCAACTCAACAGTCTAATTCTACTGAATTCTACTGAGTGTTCTCTCTTTTTTGTATTTCAGAAGCAGGGAAGTGTTATTTTGCTGATATAGACTTGAAGATCAGACAAACAATTACTATAGTTGTACCATTTCTTTGTTCAAAGGTCTAACAGTAAAATCTAGGTGAAGGTAATGTCTTCAGGATAAGGTGTCATCAACTGTAGTTTGGTTACAACAGGGAAAATGGGAAATCAGTCTGATTTTGGTCCTCTAAAGAAGTGCCACATGGTTGTGTCACACAGGGCAGTTTTGTGCATTAACGAAATTCAGCAAGATTCACAAGTCTTGTGAAACATCACTCATTTTTCTTCTTACTTTTTCTTTTTTTCCATTTCACTCTTCACCCATGAGGAACTCTGAATAGTTTGCGGCCTTTTAGAGTCTCAGTTGCACCTTCTTCCATAAGCATAAAAGTGAAACATTGCCAGTTCTAGGTTTGCAGTGCAGACTAATTTAAATCATATAATAGCCATATTTCAAACATGTCCAGCTGCATCCTGGCTGTATTAATAATAGCATAGCCAGCAGGTCCAGTGAGGTGATCTTTCCCTCTGTTCAGCACTTGTGAGATTGCATCTGGGGTCCTTCTTCAGTTTTGGGCTCCCCAATGTGAGGACAGTGACAGAGCCAACAGACATAAGTTGGAATATGGAAAATCCCATTTTAAATATTAAGATGTTGGGGCTTTTTTACCAAGAGGGTGGTCAAATACTGGAATGAGTTGCCCAGAGACGCTGTGCAATCTCCACCTTTAGAAGTGTTAAAGACTGTATTGGACACATCCCCAAGAAACCTGATCTAAGTAGACCTGCTTTGCACAGAGGGTTGGATTAAATGACCTCTCAAGGTGTCTTTCAGCCCAAATTACGATTTGATGGTTCTCACAGGACACAGTAGATCTGCTTACGAATAATGCCTACTAGATCCAGTGAATTCACCTTACAGCTTCTTTCAACTCCATCCTGGAGTCTGATTCAGGAAGAACTCGATAAAATCTTCTGTTTGGTTTGAAACTCCATAAAGAAATAAAACCTCTTGAGCCTCTCCTTGTTTAAATACTTAAGTTCTGATTTTCCTGGACTTCAAAGGCAGAAGAAACTCTTTTCTGCCTGGAAATGTCTCTGTCTATGGATGCCTGAGAAAATAGCTTTTCTTATCCTTGCAGATATACCAGTCATCTGAAGGGATGACAAATCACAGAGCTGCTTCCCTGAGTCTCCCCAAGGTGTATGTATTTTGTAGGACTGTGTGTGCACTCTGCCCGTGGTGAATAGCACCCTTCTAGTTGCTTTGCAGTGGTACCCAGGGGACTTTGTCACTGCCCCATGGTGGGACTGACAGGCTCCAGCAGTGATTGCTGTTCTTCTGGACAAGGGTTTCATGAATTCTCTTCCTCATTAGAAATTCTGACAAACTAATACTGATGGACTGAAGTCTGAAACTCAAGCTCAACACAGTACTAAATATTACTTCAGCATTAGGTTTCATGAAAGATATGCATTACAAATACCAAATAACTGCATACCTTATGGCCAGAAGTTGCCTCCATTCTTTACTGATCTAAACAGGATTGTGAGAAGGTGCTACTCTTGTAAGCAAGGCTGTGGGAGCTCAGCTCTCAAGGGATGTGGTTGCTTTGGTACTTCTGTATTCAGTGCTTGTAAGGAAGGGCAATTGGGGGTTGTCTTCCATGCTGGAATGAAGTCACTGAGTGCCCTCCCTGCATGTCTGGGGTCCTTCAGCTCTCTTGAAGCTCGCCTTATTCATTCCACAAAAGAGGCTTTGAAAATTTGATTACTTAGGTTTTAACTTTTCCAAAAAGGTTTCTCTGTTAAAGGCTTTGGGTTGGAAATACCAAACCCTGTTGTTGCTAAGATTAAGGTATTTGTTTCTTAGAAATGGCTTATAAGCAGAGACCAGCGCATGGATTATAGCTTCTTCTTTAGCCAAGTGGAGCGAAGGTGCTTCAAGTAAATTGTGCTTTCAGTAGGATAAGTTTTGCATGTGATTTTAATAATGGCTTTGGGGAAGGAGGGGTGGAATCTAAATTTCTACATTTGCAACTCCAATGGAAAAGAACAGAAGAGCAGTGCTTGCCGCTAACATATTGGGGGTTTAGGCTGTTTTAAATGCAGGCAGCAAGACCAGCTGCGGTGTTTCAGTAAAAATTTAGATTGTGATTTATTTTTGCACAGTAATGAAAAATGCACCATGATCGGATTTATGCGCTTTGTTTTTCTGGAAAGGGATTTTTTTCCCACTTTATTTCTGGGCTGTTCCCCTCCCGCCCAACCAAGATTAATGTCATAAGTAAAATAAAATCAGACTAATTAACTCAGCCTTGGGAAGATTGTAAATACCTTTCAGGAAACAGAAGACTTTTTGCTGTTGCTAGACAATGACCTTAACGGTGACCTGGAAAGATCGTGCTTGTAGTTTGTGAATGAAGTCAGTAACCGTGCTGTGGTACTTCTGGCCTTATTATGAAATACGCATCACAGATTGTGTCTAATTGTACGTGGTGGTTTTATGGTATCTGTAGCTACTGAGCCAAGACTCAGATGTCGGATATCAGCATTCTCGCTATAGCTAAATGCTGCTGCCATGTAATAGGTTCTGTTTATCTCTCCTCCAGCTTCCAAATTGCTGTGTCTTGGGTCAGTGCCCTAAGTTCATTTTTCATAAATCCTGACCAAAGTTATTAGCTTTCCCCTTTAAAAACCAGGATGAATTAGTTCTGCATTATCCCCCATTCTGAGAAGCATGGCCCCAGCTTTTATCATCATTGCTGGGCTGACTTGTGCTAGTTTCAGCAGAAGGATACTGGTGAAATTACTGCAGTAGGGGTTATCCAGTCTTTTGCTTAAAAGAAAAGAAGAGTCTTCTGCTGGTTTGGGGATTGCTTTATCACTTTGGAAGCCTGGCAGAAGGCAGAACTTTGTCTGTGGAGAACAGATCCATCCTCATTCACCCCAGCCTCAAATACATGTGCCTGGCTTGAGCTCGAAATGTACTTACAAACAGAATGTGCAATAAATAATGGATATTCATGTTCTGAGAAGTTCAAAGGTGCAATGCTGATGCCTCAGCCAGTGTCACCATTAGGGTACTGACCTCAGTCCTCTCAGCCAGTCCTCCCTGTGCCTACCAAATTCCAAACAAAACAGTCTGTTTCTGTAGTGCAAAATGTCTCTTGTGGTGTCTGTACCTGGATGGAGCCTACTGTAATGGCCTCTGTCTATCCCTCTCCGCTCTGACTTTTTCAGATCACACATGATGCCAACAAATAGCAATATTTTTACAAGGTCTTTTCACCAGCAGCACTGGAATAAGATACTGCTGAGAGCAAATGTGTGATGCTCTGCTCCATGTCTGCTTTTCAGTCACTGCTGCCTATAGCCACTTTCTATCTTTGCATACATGGTGTCAGCTGCCAGGAAAAGGACTAAAGTGCCTGGCTCCTTTCTGAATTTTGTCTTCATGCAGCCCTGTGCTGCTCCCAGTTTCCAGTTTCATAACAGTTTTTGCAGTGTGTTTTGTTCCTTTCTCATGCATTTGGTACTGGCAGTAAAATGGGAGTTGTTCTCGGTGTTTAGCATCAAGTCCTACATATGGAAGTGATTTATCAACAAGATTACAGGCTGGAGGCCTGTGGAAATTGGACTCCAAGGTCCCATAATTCTTTGGAAAATGCCAGCCGTGGAAGGTTTTGCCTCCCAGCGGCTGTCCATTATTGATAGCCTTATTCAAATATTATGTTCAGATTGTAAACAATGACCAGTCTCTTAACTTTATACTTATAGAGGTGCAGCTAATTCAGGCCTTCATCATGACACTCACCTTTGTTTTTTCATGTCAGCCCCCTCTTCATTCGCCCTCACAGTCTTTGTTTCTTTGAATTTATGCCAGAAAGGTGACATCTCTTCCCAAGACCTTTTCCCGTTCAAAGTACTTCCATAAGAAGTCATCATCACTAAGATATTCTCCTGGAAACACGGAAATGTCAGCGCCTGGAACATTCTGATGTGGCAGATGAGATAGGAACTTGGTGCAGTTGCACAGTGCTATTGAATCTCCATATCATTTATAGCTTGTGCTTGGTGACTGAGAGAAAAGGATGGTGTAGTTCCCCTGGGACATTACTGGACCTATGGCAAGGCAAAGGAATAAAATTAGTACAAATACTCAATGTAAGATACCCAGCCACTGGGTATTTCTTTCCAGGGAGGACTATTGGCTGCTTTAAGAGCCATGCTCAATGGGGTAGTGTGGCTGTTCTTGAGCCTAACAGCAAGTAATAAAGTGGTATTTCTGTCTGTCTAACTGCCAGCATTTTCCCCTGCTTTCTTTTACCTTCTCAGCTTCACACCAGAGCCTGCTGGCCCATGAACACTGGTGATACTCTTTGCTGATAGACAGCCAGCCCACTAAGGCAGAGGTCCTTAAACTCCCCTGTACAACATCAGAAGTCTCAGAGACGGAGTCAGCTGGGGGACCAAAGAAACTGAGAAACTCAAGATGTGTTTCCCATGACCCCATGCAGCTTAGAGAAGTGCCTGGCTAAATTTCTCTTTACCTTTATTGTTTTATATCCTTTTTTATCTGCCTGCAAGGGCATTGTCTCTCTCCCTGAGAAAGTGAAGAACAGCAGGCACTGAACAAAATCAGAGTGGTGATGATCATCTCAGTGAACTGCTTGGAGACTGCAATCAATGGTCACAGTAAAGCTGGCAGGGAGGAAGGTATGGAGACTTCTGAGACAAGCTGTTATCTAGAAGCTGAAATAAAATATCTGAGAAGTCATCATGGGTAAAATTTACCCCTAACTGTGCCAGCCCCTTTTTAGACTGAAATTCTTTGATATCAAAATAGACATGACAGACAATCCATAAATATTTTGGAACCAGGAAATTTAGGAGGCTATGTGTTATAAATAAAAGAAATTCCGAGGGTCTTCAAGCAAGAAAGATTAGCAGAACTCCTACCAGCTTCAGCAGGAACAAGTTTGGGCCTGGAGTTATTTGGCTCATAACTCCCCAGCAAGACTGAAAGAAAAAAGGTCTGGGATTTTATTTTTGATCTAAGATTTTATTAATGTCCAACCTGGATGTTGTTTAATCTTTAAAACAAACACCAGCACTCAGAACACATCAATTGCTTGGATTCTGAGCCCTGTGTTACACTTATTCTTGGACAGGCAAATTACAATGAGAATAATCATTGTCAGAATACTAATGTTATGTAAACTAATGTACAGATATTTATTCAATGGAATGCAATTACCAGCAATACACTATTTTCTGAACAGTATGACTGTAATCCGATTTAGGCTGTTTAACCCCTGGTGATTTGTTTCCTTTTGTGTTGTGATAGGCTGAAAACAGGCAGCATTGCTGGGGGCAGCAAAAGGGAGAGTAAGGGGAAATAGCACCCCATGTAATCTGAGATCTTAATGACTTTACTAAATCTACATAACCACAGGGCTGTTCATCATGGCTGTGCTGCTAATTGAATTTTAAAATAAGGATAGATCCTACACTCACTTTCTCCCAGCATCATTTCCTTTTCTGATGAATGCTTAGTCACCAGTTTAAAAAAATCCCTTATGGCTTTAACCTGGAGTTACATTCCAAGGACCTTGGATTTCATACAAGACCGGATACTCAGGTACACAGTGGGAAGTGACAAAGAGGGTGTATAAGGTGACTTTCTTGTACTTCTCTTGCAGAAGTTTTCTTGACTGGAGGAGTTGCAGCAGGATCCCATGGGTAGAAGGCAGCTTCTCTCCTTCAGAGAGAAGAGAACCATGGGAAGGACAGAGCATGGGAACCTTGCTGCAGGCACTTTCTGAAGAAGAGAAGCCTTCAGCTAGATCCTGGTACATTCATTAGCACAGAGGAGTCCCCCTGAAACTAGCACAGTTTCTGTGCTTCTGAAACTAGCACAGGGTGAAAGTCTCGAGGTCTGGTCTTTAAATAAAAGAAGTGCTAGGGTAATCTACTTTAAGTGCATATTCTGTAAGCGCACAGAAATAAGTGGAGAAGCCTTCAGTGTCTGTCTGGTGCAGAGTTCTCTAATGGTGATGGCAGTTCTGCCACTGAGCTGAGTGCACATCTTGACTGGATCCTGAACTGTGGAGCTGGACCAGTAAGGGGAACTGAGGGTCTGGAGTATTTTGCTACTCCCCAAACACTAGGAAAATGGGTTGAGGAATGAGGATAACCGTCACTTGCAGGAGGATGTGCCTGTTTTCCCCAAAACTACACACAGTTCTGATGTTCAGGTTGGAAGAGCCTAGGGAACAGCTATTCATACCTTTTGATAGCCACATCATCCCCCCACCTACAGTGAAATCAGTGACCCTTTAGTCACAAAACCCAGAAGGGCCAGGGATGCAAGGTTTCATCACAGTGGTTGGTCAGTGTAGAACAGGCTAGGACATGCACACTACATGCCAACCCTGCCTGTCTGCACAGGGCTTTTCAGCTTTGTAGCTTTTCAGCTCTGCCTCCATGGTCATCATAGTGGAGGGCAGCAAATAAAGTGGGAGGAATGAGATAGGATGGAGGCTTAGCTAATGGTTTTTGACATGCATTTCTTGAAAGTCTGGTGATAAGATAATATCAACATTTGATTGCCTGTTTGGGTCTGTGGAGAAGAATGTTTCACCTCCTGGGAGGCTTAGAAAGGCTGGGTTCTGGTATATCCCCAGGTGTTACCTTAGCAAATGAGTCATGCTTTATATTCCCTGTGCCTCACCCCTGCCTGAGAGATGATGCCAGTTCTTAAAGGCTCACTGGTATAACCACTCATAGCTGTGAAAGCCCTAGCTCCCTAGCAACTGATTTGAGAGTTCGGTATTATTAATGATGTGCATTGCAGCAGAGACCGGAGGCCCCGGCTTTACTGTGGTTAGCACAGTGTAAGTACACGTAAGAAAACTATTCATGGTCAGGGGAATGCATGACTAAGGCCATGGCTATCCAAAGGTAATTTCCTCATGAAAGGAAACCTTCAAGCAGAAACCATTGCAGCTGTAAAGCACAGAAAAACAGTTCTCTCAAGGGAAATGGGACCTGGATGGGAACCTGAGTAAGATTTCCAGCTTTACGGAATATGCACTTTTATTCAAGTTTTTTGTGTAATGTAAGCAGCTATATCGTGGAAAAGATGCCAGCTAGGGCTTGCCCACAGGTGCTGTCTGTCTGTATTCTTGCAGTGGTAAGAAGGAAGCAGAAATACAATGAAAAGAGCCAATAAGGATGGCACAGTTAGGACAGAATGGTCTTAACTCCCAGGGATTCTGCATGTGAGAGATTTGCTAAATCAAACCCTCAGTATTTTCAGCAGTCATTCAGCCATGAGAACGTGAGCTGTGAGTGAAAAGCACAGAGTGCCACTATTATTCTTTCAAGTCCCAGTCGAGCTGTTTGTTTCTTCACTTTTAATTTTTAATATGATTTGTTTTGTGTGTTTGCATGAAGTATCCCTCCCCAGTCATTTACCACGAGTGCTGTGGGGACTCCTGACAGTGCAATGAGGGCTCACCACATCAGTGAGCTAAGGAAGAAGGCAGTTGTGTTTCTAACAACAGTCCTTACTTAGGCCGGATTAGATGTAAATTACATGCCACTAGGGGCTTTGTACAAGACATCTGTAATAGCAGAAACATCTGCACAGCAGAGTTTCAGGATGGCAAATTTTCTCTCTCACTGGACTAGCTCTTTCTGTTATGAAAGCTGGATTCTCTATGCTGACTTGCTTAGTCCGTGTTATTTACACTGGTGTAAATGAAAGGAGAATCAGAACCTTTCTTTTTTTTGCTGGGAGGAAGTTATCCAGCATGTGGCTGCAAAGCGAACCTGCCTGCACACTGCCCAATCACCTCCCCTTCAAAGTGCCATTCCCAATAAGCAGTCTGCTCAGCTTTGAACAAATTGAAACATAAAGCCTCTGTGAAAAGCCAGACCCTCTTTACACTTCTCATGCCACTGAGCTTTGAAAGGATGATGTTTTACAGTGAAGCTGAGTGTCAGTTTCTATTCAATACATAAGAACTTTGAAATGAATCATGGTTTCATCTGAGCCACCTTCATCATTCCTGCAGTTCGATGCTATGGATTTCACTTCGTGATGATTCAGTGGACAAAGTTTGAGGTAATGTTTTCAGCTATGAAGAGAAGGCTAGGATCAAGACTGGGAAGAATTAGCTCCCCTAGTGCATACTGATCCTCAACGGCTTCAATTTCTTCTTCCCTTGACATGCTTTTCCCTGCTTCAGGTAAGAAAGCGTTGTTCTTTACTCAGTACTTAATACACAAGAATACTGACTTCATTAGATTTCTTCCTCTTGCTCCACTCATTCTGAAGTTTGATCCTGACCTTTGGCTGTAAGACAGAGATGGCTGAAAGCCATCTAACATCTTTCATATGTTTGTGTATCAGTTATCTGACTACAAGAGCTTTTTCCTTCTGTCACAACCATCTTTAGCCTGTATGACTTGAGAATGCATCCTGTAGCAGTTGGCACTGCTTCATTCATTGCTGCAGCTATGTAATTTTTGTCAGCTGGAGCTCTTGAACACAATTGCCATTAAATGAGCAGTAACAGATTACTGTATGCAACGGAAGAGGCCCTTCAGGATTTGAAAAGTTAGGATTATTCTTTATTTTTAAATTTTTTGCACAAGAAAGGGGGGTTCAGCAGGATTTGCTCCCCAGTAACTCCCTGTCGTTATCCAGCCTGCATTCACCGTTTTGGAAAGTCCCTAGAATAATACCAAGGAGAACTACCATGCACAGACACGTCTAATAACCTCCCAACAGTGTCACCTAAGGTATGGTATGGTCAATGGTAGACTTGCAGATGAGCTAGAGATTTGGTTGAGAACAAGCCTATAGTACACCTTGACATCTTGCCTAGCCATAAGAATAAGAATTTCATTTGTTGGCATTATTTAAAGCACATAATGATTCTCTTCCTATTTGTCTTTATTTATTTGCTATATTCATGTGTTGTTGCTCATCACTGCCAATGACCGGACATTATTTAGAGTCCTTTCTGACAGTTAAAAAAGCTGAACTGTAGAAGAATGATAGGCTCATAGAATCATTTAGGTTGGAAAAGACCTTTAAGATCATAGAGTCCAAATACTAGCATAACACTGCCAAGTCCACCACTAAGCCATGTCCCGAAGCACCACATCTACATGCCTTTTAAATACCTCCAGGGATGGTGACTCCACCAGTTCCTTAGGCTACCCATTCCAACGCCTGACAACCCTTTCAATTAAGAAATTTTTCCAAATATCCAATCTAAAACTTCCATGACACAACTTGAGGCCATTTCCTCTTGTCTTTTCACTTTTTATCTGGGAAAAGAGACTGATTGACACTCACCTCACTACAACCTTCTTCAAGCAGTTGTAGAGAGTGATAAGGTCTCCCCTGAGCCTCCTTTTCTCCAGGCAAACAACCCCAATTTCCTCAGCTGCTCTTGCTCTCTAGACCCTTCACCAGCTTTTTTGACCTTCTTTGGACACTCTCCAGCACCTCAGTGTCTTTCTTGGAGTTAGTGGCCCAAAACTGAACAGAGTATTCAAGGTGCAGCCTCTCCAATGACAAGTACAGGGGGACAATCACTTCCTATTCCTGCTGGCCACACTTTTTCTGATACAAGCCAGTATGCCATTGGCCTTCTCTTCATCCTGGTTGTGTGGTCTGTAACAGACACCCACCATGGTACCTGCCTTGTTGGCCTTCCCCCTGATTCTTACCCATAAACACTCGTCTCTTTCATTACCATCATCAACCTCTAGATAGTCAAAACATTCCCTAGCACAAAGGGCTATCCCATCGCCTCTCCTTCCTTGCCTATCCATCTGAAGAGTTTATAGCCATCCATTGCAACCCTCCAGCTGTGCAAGTCATCCCACCATTTTTCCATGATAGCAATTATGTCATAGCTTTCCTGTTGCACAATGGCTGCCAGCTCCTCCAGTTTGTTGCCCAAGCTGTGTGCATTGGTGTAGATGCACTTCAGTTCATCCTGCTAAGTTTCTGGGGCGAGAAGCCCCAATTCCTACATGAACAACTGTCAGGTGTTTTCATGGTTTATAGCACATCAATAACTCCTGTGTCTTTGCTACTGCGTGGATCTCCTCCCCTACTTCCACTGAGAAAGCAGACTGAAAGACCTCACTAGCACACCTTCCCTCAAACACGGGCATGCTGCTCCCAAGTGAGACTGGTTTTATTTCTTTTCCCCTTCAAATGTAGTTACAGCTCCTCCAATGAGTCCTGCTGATTCCTGTGCAAAGACCTTTTTCCCCCTTTGAGACTGGCATATGCCATCTATCACCAGCAGACCGGCTGTCATGTACATTGACCCATGATCAAAACCCAGAAATTGTGCCAGTGACACCAGGCTTGGAGCCACATATTTATCTACTGGCTCTTCCTGTTTCTTTCCTCATCATTTCCTGCAACTGGAAGGAGAGAGGAGAGCACTACTTGTGCTTCAAATATTTTCCATCTTGCAACCTTACTGTAATTTGCAGTGATGAATTCCTATTTTTAAAATTAAACATGGAGGCTAAAATCCTCATTTGAGGGGATGGTAGGAGCCAAAGAGCCACATTTGGCACCCAGTCAGATCTCAAAGTTTTGCAGCCCAAGCAAATTTTGCAGCTGGGCAAGCCAAATGCTCTGAAGAGGCTTAAATGGGAGTGTGTGACAAAGAGCAGCCTTTGAAGAGGTTACTAGGAAAAAGGAAAAAGAAATACATTATTAACATTTCATTTTGCCCATGCAGAAGCAAAATAAGGTGGAAGATGAGGTTTTTCTATACTATTCACCACTGTCATGGTCTAAAAGACCCTGGTGTGTGCTCCAGGCCAAATGAGGGAGACCCTTCCATCTACAAGCAATATACTTGTTCCAAGCACAGTTCCTCCTCATCCGTTCCCTTGTTACTAATAGGGATAACGCTGCAGGAACAACTGCAAGGGAAGTGTTTTGTCACTCATTTGGTGACAGGATTGAACATGGAAGAATCCCATATAGTATCCCATAGTATCCCAGTCTTTCTTCCATATAGTCTTCCCCGCCTTCTCCTTCAGCAAAAGCAGCAGCTGAGGAAGGTTGAGGGCGCACAAAAAGATGAACTACTGAGAAGTTGTGCACATCTATGCCTCAGTGCACACCTATTTGCTGGGCATGTGCCCATGAACATTGGATCTTTGCTGCTTTAGCACTGGTGCACTTTTCATCAACCTTCCCTCTAAGGCACCATTCATAAATCGCTTACGGAGTGTGAATAAGCCATGGGGATGCTTTAATAAATGGTTCCTCACATAAAGTTTTATTCCCCAGTAATAATTAGCGTATTAGTAAATCCCTAATGGCATTTCTAAGGAGGTCATTATCATTAGCCCTGTTTTATATCTGTACAAACTGAATCAAAGAAGGGAAAGTCACCTACTAAATAAGATTTGTAGATGCAGATTTCTGAGTCAAGGTAAATGCTTTATTTAGTAAGTCACAGGACTAATAGGAACTTGAAATAAATGCTTAATCAACTGGTGTAAACAGAATGTAATAGAACAGTGATATCTTCTTGGACAATATTTAAAAACATCTAGAATAGTTACTTGTGTCAGTGATTGGTTGTCAACATTGAATAGCACTAACTGTGCCGTAGTGTTCATCTTTAGGATTCTGCGTAATTTGTGTACCACCAGAATTTGTGGCATTGTCTCCTGAACTGTTAAAAAGAAACTGGGATGCCATTTATTAAGGTTTTTACTCAAAGATATCTTTTTTATTCAGCTTATTTCTGATCATTTTGAAAACTGTGCTAGTACACTCTATTGTTTTAACAATCCATTACTGGCCATAGAAAAATCTGCTGCTGTCTCAATCTATGCAAAGTGGAGTTAAATCAAAATAGATGTGACAAGGGCCACTTCAATCCTTGCATCATACAAGGCAGTGTGCATTGAGTAAAAGACTTGCATGCCTTTTTCTGGCAGAAACCAGCGTGGCTTTCCAATATATAAGGATTCCCCTTAAAATTAAAAACTATACCATGTCCAGCTACACACAGAGACCTAAATACTCCTTAAGGTCGAGAGAGAAGTTTGTGCAGACAGTGCTTCGTGTCAGAATTGTATGACAATGCAGTAACTGCAGCTCCTCCAAGTTGGCTCAGGCTCTGGGAATTTACAGTGTTTTAAATTCCGTAGAGTAAAATTTGTGTAAATTCAGTACGTTACTCAACAACTCCTCGATTCTTTGGGTATTGAATGGTGAGGAAAATAGATGTTCAACCATGTGATTTACAACATCTAATGTGCTGACCACTGATGCACAACCAAGATGCAACACAAAAGAGAAGTGTGTGATATTGTCATCTGGGCTTATCTGCTCTGTGACTCTGAAACCTCTCTTAAATTAAGGTCATGTATTTGAAGACTCTTAAAATACTTCTGCTCCTATTAAAATACTTCTGCTCCTATTTTGCCTGCTGAAGTGGTGGGAGAGCACCCACTCAGCAAGTGGGATTTGAAGATTTGGAGTCCTCCACCTGAGAAGGTTTGACTCTGTGATTTCTGCACTCTGTGACAAACCCTTCAACGTCAGGGTATGATGGAGTCTAAGAGATCAATGGGGTGAGAAAAGGCCCCCTCTTCTCATCACCAAGTTGTGAGGTAGCCAAGGATTCATTGCTGCGATGGACGGAGAAGTGCAAGAGAGGGCAACCTCCGTAGAAGCCTGTGCAAAAGTTCCTGTCCCATTCCCGGAGCTCTGCTTGCTGCTCCTCGATTTTTTTCCTGGCTACTGTTTTTATTCTGTCAATCCAGGCTTTCTAATGAGGAATGTGTAAAGAGTTGTGGGAGCAGTGCAGATTCCTCAGGCTGTCCCTTGCCAGCTGAATATGCAGAAAAGCTCACACACCATGCGTGTTGCTCAGGGGAGCTGGTTAAGGTAGGATTGTGTGTATGAAATAGGCATAGTTAATGCCTGTGAAGTAGTTTAGATCATCTAAAGACAACTCAGACTCAAAGCCTCCTGCTTCTGAGTGCTGCAGAGACCTGCAAGACCCTCTAGAGAAATTTTTACCCCCCTTGATCCAAAAACTGTCTGTAAATTGATCCCAAAACTGCCTGTAAATTGATCCCTTCCACTGAGCTTCTGCATGTGCGGGTAGCCAACCAACCCCTGCAACGCTGAACAAAGTGCAAGGCAAATACCAGCCTCTGAGTGTGATGTGAAGTGTTTGACATGCTGGTAAGAAAGCCACCCCATAATTACTTAAAATTCCATGGTGGAAATGAGGTGCAGTTCAGAGACCTTTGGGAGAATCTTGTAAACAGGCATCAAAGCATATGATCTTTTTTGAATTTTCCTATTTGGTTTCCTGCAGAGATCCCAAAAGCATCCCTTGATCACCACCTGAAACTTCATTTAGGTTTCATGTTTGCAAACATAAGGCATCTCCATTAGATTCAGAAGCTTCTGCACATGCTTTAAATCATTACAATGGTGATTATGAAAAGCAAATAGATCCCCCCACCCCACATCCTTTTGCTTGTTAGGACTAATGACTCTCGTGGCTCTTGTGACAAACGATTCCCCATTCTTCCTTTAGAGCCTTGTGGTGCTGGTGATTTGGGCTGAAATGGTCGAGACTGGCACTGCTGGACATAAGGCTGTTCTTGCATGAGGTTTTCTGTTCCCCAAAAACATGTCAATAGGAGCCGGACCTGTGTGTTTGCAATCTGTAGCTCCTTTGGTTGCAGTGGGCTTTTGCACAAGTACTTGGTGTTTCTCTCCTGTTCATAGAATCATAGAATAGTTAGGGTTGGAAAGGACCTTAAGATCATCTAGTTCCAACCCCCCTGCCATGGGCAG
>WYDI02032459.1:18800-42147 GCA_009867235.2 Psittacus erithacus | reverse complement strand
GTAAACATTACTGAGCAGCAACTAAAAACATCGGTGTTATCAGTGCTGTTCCCAGGCTGAAAGTCAAAACCACAGCAGTGCACCAGCTACTAAGAAGGAGAAAAATGACTGCTACTGCTGAACCCAGGGCATTCACTAATGTTCTTTCTGTCTCAAAAACCACTGTTCATAGTGGAGCTCATTTCAGTTTTTGGCTGAAGATATATTCCTTCAAAAAATAATCCACAGAACAGAAGGTAATTTTTTTCAGTACATTGGTGTGTATTTGAAATTGCCTAATGTGTAGGCATTTGGGGTAGGTAGATTGATAGCTGAGGATTTCATTTGAACAGCTCTATTTGACTTGCAGGCATAGTCTGTTGAAAATTGCCCAGTTGACGTTAAAAATGTCATTGAAAATATCTGTAGGAAATCTTAAACTGGATGCCCCAGTGTCAATTAGCATGAAGATTTTGCAGTGAATGTTGGCGGTGACTGATGTCTAAAACACATGGATGACACAGAACTGTTGAATGAGCTCCTGATAGCGTCCCCTCAGTCCAGTGGGCAAGGTGGTGCCCTGGGGTTTGGGAGATTTACGTTGCAGTCATACTCCACAGCACACGTTTTCTGCATGACATTAGTCTAATGATTTTGTGTCTGAGTGCCTCCATTTTGTGCAATTGTGGGCAGACGCCTTAAACTAAGGGTGTACGTTTTCTCAGGCACTGTGTGATTCTTTCAGGATGGATTGCTAGCATCAGTATGGAGGCTATAACATACATAAGAATAAAATATGCATGCATCCCAGATGAGGGTTGTTTGTGTTAGGGAATCGCGAAGGATACTCTTTCATGGAAGAAGAGCAAATTTGCCATGTTTCATAAATACGGGTTCATCAGTAATTGTGATTGGGAGGAAAATGTAAACTGTATACCTCGTGGATAAATTTCATTGACAAAGTGATTCGGCCTTAGTACAAATTGAGTGTTACACCAACAGCAAGAAAATAGCACATGTTTTGCCACTAGTACTACTGGTGTTTCAACATTGATGACAGGGAGCTGGCCTTTTGTTTTATGCTAAGTTACGGATTTGTTAGTATGAACACATGGTGAACTAGCAGGAAACGTTTCCCTTTAATGACTGTCCTGGTCTCTGTTTTAATAGGAAGCGTGGATAATTTCTGTAGTGTAGGCATGTGAGAGGGACTTCTATGCATATTCCAAGATATTTAAAATGAACCAGATGTTCAGTACAAACTTTCTTCATGCCTGCAAGTACTGTGATTTCTCCATTTTCAAATATAAATGTTTGGTAACGTCTTATGTATTGCTTGAGTATTTTATAGCTCCTCTGTCAAAAGCATAGGTAGAAACAATCTGATGTGTTTTGTTAGCTGGACTAAAATTAGTATTTCTACTGTAATTTAACAAACTACATTCTGGAGTTGGTTATTTGTCAAAATAAAAATTATAGGAATTCTGCCTCCCTAATCGCCTATGCCTGTTCTGGAAGATAAAGGGAGCCTGAGTAGACTTTTAACAGCAGCAAGAAAGGTCCTAGGAACTAGCAGGAGTACAAAGAGAAAAGGTAAAGTTCAGCTATTGCAGCAATGAACTAATTTAACGGGGCTTTTGGCAGTGGAAAAGCTATCAGCTCTCTCAAATACGTTACTTGGGTTATCTACATTTTACAGCTTTGATGGCATTATCAAATGATTTGTTACTCAGCTTCCTTTAGTAACAACAGTGTATATTCTTCTGCTAATAGCAAGTTTAGCACTGAAGGTTTTAATCGTCTAAAACACTGCAGTTTGGTGTCTTTCCCTGTAGGGTGATTAATAGCAGATCTGCCCTCAGTTAGATTCCCCTAATGGTACAACTTGATTTGAACTGAATATGGCCACATGATTGCATTCCTAAGCTGGACCATGCAACCTTGAGTTTGTACCCTCTTCACGCTGGCTGCAGGAGGGCAAATGATACCCGATTAAGCATAAAGCCTGGTGTTACAGAGCTAATCCATTGGCATTTTTGGAATGTGTACAGTTTGGCCAAGTTTATGTAGGATCAGCACTTTGCTTTGAGTAGCCATGCTGCTTTTGATCTGGTAGGAGGAGCTCTCAAGTTGGATTTACTGTTGCATCAAACTGCGGCCTCAGGCACAAGTTCTGCACTGCTTTACAACCAGCTGAATTAGCAGGGGATCCAGGAGTTAAAAATAGAGGGGGGGTTATTTATGCAGTAATTTCTAGCCTTTAGTCTTAAGAGCATGGTAGACTTTAAGGAAGTAACAGAAGCAAAGGTTTGTACAGTGAATGAGGCTCCGTGCATCCTCGGTTACACAGAGCCTCTGTGGATCTTCTAGAAGCAGTAAATAACCTTTTTCAGCAAACAGATGTGGCAGATAGTTTGGTGGCAGGTAAAATAAGAACAGTTGTCACCATGTAAAGAACACAATAGACTGAAACCTTTTTTTTTGTCAGAATTGCATGTAACCTGGAAAATAGTAATAATATTAAACTTAATATAAATTAATATAATTTACATTTAATATTAAATGTAAATATTAATAATAGTGAGTACCTTACCAAAAAGTGTTTTGAACACGGATTTAATGTATTGCTGTAGACAACCCACATGTATCCAACCCTAGAAAAATGCTGTAATCAAAAAATTAGGGCTCGAAGCTCTTGCCAGTGAAACCAGTGTGCTTTCTGTGTGTAGGGGATGAACTACCCAGATTCTGTAAGTAGAGGTGCTTAGGCACCATCACTGAAAATAGGAATGCTGAGAATAATGCTGAGTGCCTTTCTTGCAGCAGGGTTCGTAAAACTCGTATTTCTGAAGCTGTGTTGTGGATATTGCAGAATTCATTACCTAGCTTTATGAAGTGGCTTTTTCAAGCACAGGGTTGTGGAACGTACTTAAGGGCATTCATTCTTCCTTTCCTGAGTACCTTCAGTTGAATTAAGAAAAATTAAACCAAATCTTTTACTCCTTTCTTAAAGCCCTTGACTTCATGTACATTGCTGTAAAAACTGTAAGTCATTATGGTTAAGCAGTCTGTGAATTGCTTCAGAAGTTTTACTTTTGCTGAGTCTCCTCTGAGATGGAAGTTTGGGGAAGATGGAGTGGGCTCCTCCCTTGCCTCTCACACCAGGTTCCCATTTGGTTTGCTAGCTGCTAGCTGCTGCCTTTGTGATACCTGCCTGGCTATCAGAGCTAAGGGTGGAGCCTTTGAAAGGAGAACGTAGGAAGATATTCCACCACTTAAATCGGTGATGGGTGACGGGTGTCTTGTGATGTAGACCAGTACCTTTAGTTTTATGGTACCAATGACATTTCTCATAAGGCTGTTTTAGAGCCTTACAGACTTCACTGCTGGGAAGCTTCCTAAAACATGTATTTTTTTCTTTTCCCCTAGTTTCATCTTATTACAGACCCAGATTGTTTCTCATAATAAAGCATAATGCAGAGTTAACAGCAACTCTAGCTAAATTACTCTTTTTTTCCACCCTTTTTTTTCTTAATTATCACAGTCTCAGTACCATGAAGTTTATTCTGTCATGAAATTTGGAGCCCCATGTTTCAGGGGATTGCTGTTGACAGGAGAAGCGCATTTACCAAGAACAGAAAGCAGCATGCTACTAGCATCATGTAGATTGGAAATTTCTTGTCCTAGTTTCTCATCCTGCAGCTAGCTCCATATGGGCAGCTCTAATGCATTTTGATTTAGTGAATTGTAACAAAAGCTGAATTCTGATTTCTGTAACCACTGTGTCAGGAGTCTAACAGGCTTCTTGTCGGTGTGAATGCTGCTGTATCCATGTGAATGCTCACAATGGTGTGCTGGAGAAGCTGTTGTACATCTTCATGAAACCTGAGAGCCAGGGTTCAGCAGTTAGGTTTAAAGGCTCTGATATGAGCCCATGGGCTCCAAGAGTTTAACCTCACATTTTGCCAAATTCACCTTCTGAAGTCACACTTGTAAATTCAATCTGTTCAGTGGACTAGTTTGGATAGAGCATGTTTATAAATCCTTTGTCTTACCTGGATCAGGTAGATGTCCCTCAGTGAAGTGGCATAATGAATATTTACTTAGGAAGCAGATATAGCCAGTTAACTTTATCGAATATATTGTGAGAAAATCAATCCAGCTTTTATATATGAAGTAAAACCCACTTAATTTTGCAAAGAGTATTTTGTCATTTCAATTAATTTGCTTTGTTATTTTGTGTGAGATTTTTTTAGCCCATATTTAAAAAAATTAGTTAAGTGGCTCTTGTATTGAGAACATACTGTTGGTGCCTTTACTGAATTTGTGATGCTCCATAAGCTAATTCAGGAGGGCAGCAGGTTGGTAGCAATGAACTGCGCATGTATGCTGTGTAGCCAAAGCACCGCAGTAGTTGTCAGATCCATTGCTCCATCAAGATCTTGTATTTTAAAGGACACAATGGAGGAGGAATTTTTTTGTCCATATGGATTCCATGGAGGAGGTCAGAAGGAGCTGGATCTTTCAGCGATGTAGAAAGGAAAGGGAAGAAATCATGGCAGTTACTCATGGTAGCACTCTGCATGGGTTATTCTGTCCCATGTAGGAGGCAGCAAGAAAGATTCCTTGGTTGTCAGTCGCCACAATTCTCAGGGTTTAAGATGAGATGCTTGAAGCCTGTGCTTGCTATAGGAGAGTGAGTCTCTTGAATACCAGGAAAACTTCTGGGACTAAAGAGCTCAAGTACAGCCCGTAGAATCACCTCCTGTGCCAGCCTCTTTAGTGCCCAACAGAATGAGGAGAGTATTTCTTCCTGGCATATCAATGAAATGGAAAGTTGTGGACAGAGTTAAGCTTCCTTATTCCCAGTTTTCAGCCCGGGTTTTTTGCTGTCCTTTGTGGACACAGAGAAGTTAGGTTTACACTAGAGAGTGGTGGCTCCCTCCTTGTGGCTTTCTGCAGCACCAAGACAGTGCTCTGTGGTGACAGAGACTCCAGCGCTTGCTTGCAGCTCAGTACGCAGCCGAGGTGTTGCCTGAGGCAGGACTGCACTTTCTGCTCTTCCCTGCAGTCATCCAAGTGGGTGAAAACCCAATGCACTGTCCTTGTGGAAGTCATTGCAGAGGCTGACTGCTGTGAATAGGTCTGGTGTGTTTTGCTGAGCCTTAGAAAGTGTGGGTTCATTACAAAAAAAGATTACCTTGGTATATATACAAAAGACAAAGTAGGGTATGGCTGGCTGAGGATAATCCCCAGGAAATACACAGGGAGTAGAAGCCCAGTATGATGTCTCTGCTCTTTAATCTCGTGTCTCCTCACACCAATAACATAGTAGTTGTGGGGATCTTCAGGTTCCTAGTGAAGCAGAGGTATCTTTTACAGCACTGGAAGTGAGACACCACTTCAGCTATTAAATAGGAATTTCACAAACCTCAATCAGTTATAACCAAATTGTTGGATTTAACAATTTTCTCCTGTATCTGTCAGTGGCTGTTGTTACAGCTTTGTGTTACTTTTGACATTGCAGCAATCTTTTCTCAGCGGTAGAAGTGGCTTGAACACAGCGTTTTCTTCCTCTTACAAGGTTAGGAATTCCCCTTCTCACATTATACCTGGATCCTTTCGTATATTGCTAGCGGAGGCATAGAAGGGGATAGCAGATAGTAATAGGCAGAGAGTTACTGCACTTCGCTTCTGGCAACTAGCTGATAGATTACCAGATAGTTTGGCACCAGGCTGGTGCCACACTTAATTGTGACTGATTCATTGGACTGAAATATGTCACTAATTTAATTCAGCTATTTCATTAATCGGATTGAATTGCATCCAGCTGTTAGAGGTGTATGAAAGAAAGGCACCTGACACACGAGGCAAGAGCAGTAACCTCTGCATTAAATTATAAAACAGTCATTAGGACATCTAATGCTGAAATTGAATTGCTCTATAGAAATTTGGTTTCCAAGCACAATAGTAATTAGCTGTAAGCTTGATGAATGTCAAGAATTAATTAAAACATTTCAGTGGCCTATGTGGGTTTTAAATATTGTCATTATTACCCCAATATTTTCAGTTCTTACACTAATTGCTTTCTAGAAAGCATGAATAGAATTATCTTCTGGAGTGACTGAGGGTACAAATGGATCATTACATCATCGAAAATGGACCTCCTTGCCTCTGGATTTCCCTTTTTTTCCCTAAAATTTATCTACTGTTTTTCTTTCACTTTTGTGCATGCATTACAAATAGAAAGATAAGATCAGTGATTTTAAACCCAGACTTTATCTTGACAGCACTTGTAGTTTTTGTTTCCTAGCTGTACCCTGTAGGCCAGCAAGCTGTTGTTGCCTACTTTCATTTTGGCAACAGGAAAATAGGTCCAGCTCCATCAAATAATTTTTTTGTTTTAATTAAATAGGATGTGAGCCAAAATCTGTGATTGTTTTGTCCTGTTAATGAAAGGCCTGCAACAGTTTAAACATTGTGCACATGAAACATCCACAAGATAAAAAACATGCGGGAAAATTACAAATTGAAATGGAATTCATAATCAAAGTCAGCTTTTGGTTGTTTCTTGGATATGATTTAACGTAAAAATAGCTAAATTTTTGATGTGGGAATTGCAGAGGCAGAGTGCAGACTGCTCATATTCCTTGTCTCTGATGAGCGTCTCCACGTTTGGCTACATAGTAAGGATGAATGTCCAACATGCCGTGTTACGGACTGCAGACATATGTATGACAAATACATGAGGTGACACAACAAGGGAAGAGCTTTAACACTTGGAGGGGTTGTAAGGAGTCTCCTCTGTGTGTCGAGCAGTGCCAGAAACCACAAACTCCCAGGCAACAGCTTGATGCCATGCCTTGCTGCTTGCTTCATGTGCAATCGCATGACAGTCCTCTGTGCCTCTTCCTTGGGACTGCAGAGGGATAAGGAGGGGGACGTTTCACCATGTGTCTGTGAGAGGTAGGTGGTGCCTGAGAGGCTGCCGAGGTGGGGAGAATTGAATGGATCTTTTGCAGTGCCGCATTATTGACTTGTTATCTGCATAGATGTGACGAATCCACCGTGCCTGCCTGAGCTCAGCAGTCTGTTTTCCGCAGCAGTCAGTTTGAATCTGAGTGGATCAGATTCAGGACATTTTGTGGAAGTTTGGGTTAGTGTTCGCTGACAGAAGTAAGATTGTGCTTGGGTTGTTTTTTTCCTGAGGAGGTTAGATGGTTACTGTATGATAATAGGATTAAGTGTGATGGCTCAGAAGTTGAGAAAATGCTTGTTCATTATCTCTTCTTTCAAAGCTTTAATAATTAATTATGCAATAACCTTTGCCCTAGTGAGAAATGCATTCAGTATTGTACTTCTTAAAATAAACTATTTTGGGCTAGTATTCTCAATGCTGATTGCCTGGAGGCATAACAAAAATATATCCTGAAGAAAATGGTTATTTGGATTTGGCAGTGCTCAGTTCCAGGTTACTGCCTCCCCCACCCCCAGTTTTCCTGCCCAGAGATATAACATTTCACTGTAGCCCATGGAACAAGTGGCAATAAATGTGTGTTAATATTCGTGTAAGTCACTTCTTTTTATGAAGGTATAGTCTGTTTAATGCCAGGAGAAGTTGCATGTGGTGCAGATACACAATTCCTTTTGTGTATGGATATGATGTCATTGGAAGAGTCTGATGTAGAAGCTCAGAGCAGCCACATACTTGTGAAAGCACATCTGGGGTTTTGTTTCAGACAATGACAGTCAGTAGTTCATGTTGATCTGTTTCAGCTCTGTATCTTCAAAGGGGCAGCGGAGTGCCCAGCTTTTGTGCCAGTTTAAAACACTGAGCCCACTGAATTGGTGGGAAACTAGGCAGATGTTAAGGATAGGCATGTGGTTTGTATTAAACAAAATAAAGGTAGAAGGAGATCCATAAAATGCTTCTCTCAACACTACATCTGACTCTTTCTTTCTCCCTGTTATTTTATGCAGTGCTGGTCCTAAAGGAGATAACATTTATGAATGGAGATCTACTATTCTTGGACCTCCAGGTTCTGTATATGAAGGAGGTGTTTTTTTCCTGGATATCACATTTTCATCTGACTATCCATTCAAGCCACCAAAGGTAAGGGTAAGGTTTTTATTGTGTTTATCATATTTTCACTTGTGAGAATGTAACATGCAGTGAGTGAGTACTCATTGCCTTCTGAATATCAAATTTGGTTTTGGTTTTTTGAAAATCTCAAGGTTCAAAATCTTTGCTTGTAGTTTCAGAAAAATCACATGTCTATTTTACTTACAGCTTACCACAGTCAATACTGATTTCCAAGCTTTACCAGGTGATAAATGAGATGATAATTCTGATCAAAAGTTAAGATTCAAGGAATTCTAATAGCATTCAGAGCAACACCTTCTTATGTTTCCTTCCTCTCATTCCAGCTACTAAAATATATGTATAATAAGCTTTTTCTGTTATGAACCAGCTTCTATATTACATATTGTCACTAAAAATACATATTACTATTTTGAACAAAATAACAGAGAGCTAAAATAAGTTTAGATAGACAACTGGAGTGTTGTATTGTGACTTCAAATTGGGTAAATTACTCTGATGATTTCCATTATTGTAAAATGTCTATCTATTTACTACACGTAAGAGCAGCAACCTTGTTTGATAGTATTTTTTAAGCAAGAACTCTTTTTATTAAATTAAACTAGTCTTGACTTAAACTAAAATTTCATTTTCTTGCTCAGAAATAGTTTGGACACTGAAGAAATTATAATTTACTTATGGATATCAAAGAAGTTAAAGGTTGTTCCCTTCAACCCTTCCTTAATGTCAAAGTATAACTTGTCACCAAGTCACCAGAAAGGACACTGCTGGCATTAGCACAGGCTAAATACATTCTAACACACGTTTCTACAACTTTTGGCACTTGTGGCTATAGTGCTGTTGTTACAAATCAAATGCTTCTTTTCATTCCCAGAAGGATTACAGCATAATGTATTCTGTATGTATTTCACACTTCTCTGAAATCCACAAAGTATAATATTCACTGAGTTAATATTGTTATAATGAAGTGATGCAGAGCTTTAGACAAATTCCTCATGAAAATCTCATAGATAGGGGTTTCTTTAGAGCATGATCATTTTTTTTAAATTTTCAGTAGTTTCAGAAAAAAACATCATGGATTTTTCCCCTCCTGCATCAGTATGAAAAGGAGAATATCCCTTATCTTGTGCATTATGTAATTAAAGCAATTAAATATTTCTAACTTATTATTTGTGCAGAATAACACTTACATGCTGTACTGGTACTAGTCTGAAATAATTTAAAAACAAAGGTGATGGTAGTTTGAGGGCATTGTTTTGGTGGTATATTTTGACCTGCCTAGTGAAGGGTGAGGCAAAGATTTCATTGCTAATTTGAACAAGAATAACACAAAATTCCAATTTTAAATTGTAATTTTTATGGTCTATATTTAGGCTTTTGAAAGCAAGGAAAAGATCAACTAATACTGCAGATGCAGCCATCCTCTGTCTAATTCTTCACCTTGAGAAGCCACAGTAAAGTTACACTTGTGATTAGATTGGTTTTGACATGCAGCATGTTCATTAAATTGTGTACAGTACTACAGAGTATGTCCTAATTTTTGTGGGTACCAGACAGAAGGTCTGTATGAAAGCAGCTTATGCACCAAAGATCTCCATGGTAGGTTCTTTAAAGGTAGCCATGACTACAGTAAATACTCTTCTGTTAAATAATTGTATTTTAGAAAGCAAGCAGAGAGGAACTGCCTCCGTGGAAGCTCTGATGAACTGAGAGCACCCCAGGCACTGCTGCTGCTCAGAGACAAGGAGCAGCATCGCTGGGCAACACTGACTGACTCTCTTTCTGTCTCTTATACTATGATTCTAGGTTACTTTCCGTACCAGAATTTATCACTGCAACATCAACAGTCAGGGAGTCATCTGTCTGGATATCCTGAAAGACAACTGGAGCCCTGCTTTGACTATTTCAAAGGTTCTGCTGTCTATTTGTTCTCTTCTGACAGACTGCAACCCAGGTAAGGAGCTGATATTTCACTGAACATCCGCTCCTAGTCATTTGACTTAGTTGCCATGGAATGTAATTTGTATATTTGATTGTACACACATTAAGTAAAACCTAGTATTTTAGAAATTGGGGATGAAACCCTCCTGCTCAGATGTGATCTGACATTTAGTGGCACTTTTCACTCCTGTGGTGCAACAGAAAGTAAATAACATTAAGCCCTTCTTTTCCCAAGCTATGGTGGAGAAAATAAGCTGATGTCACAGAAGTTCTGTATTGTAAGAGCTCCAGCGAGTGGTCTGTCCAGGAAAGGAACAAAGTTCTCTTGAGTTAGAAACTCAGAAATCCTGCAGGTTGCAAGGGCCCTCAGGAAGTCCCTTCTTTCAGATGGACAGTGAAATGTTTAATCTTGCAAATGTGAGGGGAACGATGTTCAGAGAGAGTTCCTTGTTCCTGTTGGGAGGGGAGGAACTCCACTGGAAGCAGTACCATTTCTCAGCAACTGTGTGACCAATGTCATTGTCAATGAATGCTAATTGCCTGCCATCAGGGCAGGAACTGAGCAATGGTGCTAGGATGGCAGCTCATTTACAGAAAGCTGGCAGCGATCAGGGAGAGGTGGATTAGCCTCTATGATACAAAAGTTTTATAACTCTTGAAGTAAACAGAATCTCCTCGGTGTGTCCCCTACAGTTCAAATACCCTGATGTACACCAGTCTTATGACCTGAATGTGCCAGGCTGTGCTCACTGAATGTCCCCAGCACTCAGCAGCCCTTCCAGAGGGTTGAAAGCAGGGCATCTGGCTGGGGCAGGATGCATTCATATGCAAATAACCACAACAGATATTCCTGTTTTCTTTTTCTGTTCATTGTGCCTTGTGTGCTTTTTCTTGTATGATAAGAGCCCCCCTGTATCTCACAGCATTTCTTGGCCTAACAAAGACTATATTATCAAATAGATTCTGTATTTTAAATCATGTGTTCAGTTTTGTGTTCTCCTGCCTTTTGCAGCTGACCCTCTGGTTGGAAGCATAGCCACTCAGTACCTGACCAACAGAGCAGAACATGACAGGATAGCCAGACAGTGGACCAAGAGATATGCAACATAAATGACAAACTACTTGTGCAGTGTGAAGGTGCAGAAGGCAACTTTGCAGTGTGCAACAAATCTTTATAGCCTTTACAATACGGACTTCTGTGTATATGTTATACTGATTCTACTCTGCTTTTATCCTTTTGAAGACTGGGATACTGCCCCCAAAAAAGGTAAATGCTATTAAGAGTAGAAATTTGTAGCTGTAGATTAGTTATGTTTAAAATGCCTACTTGCAAGTCTTGCTTCTTTGGGATATCAAAATGTATTTTGTGATGTACTAAGGATACTGTTCCTGAAGTCAACCAAATATTATAGTGCATTTTAGCCTAATTCATTATCTGTATGAAGTTATTAAAGGTAGCTGTAGATTACTAGGAATTATGTCATTTGTATTAAACCCAGATCTATTTCCAATATGTGGTACATGCTGTTGTGAAAACTGTTTTAACTTTTACCTTTGTCAGTTTGTAATGAAAGGATTTCCTTTTTCCCTTTGTAGCTCAGAGAGCACCCAGTGTATCATCTCAAACACAATAAACATGTTCCCCAAGGTGTAGTTTCTTTGTTTTCCTATTTTAAATTAATATTTGAATAAATTTAATTATAGTAACAAGGCAGGGCCAATGTATCACAGATCCCTGTGGATAATCTTTAAATTAATATACATAAGCAAAGGCTTGCTATTAAATGTTTAATGCACACCTGTGGATTGTTTTAAGTTTTCCCTGTTTTGTTTTTTTTTAACAGAACAAATGTCCTTTCTACAGTTTCCTTAAATTTAACACTGTTGGGCTCTTTCTGAAGTCGGAATGAGAGCATTGCATATACTTACTCCAGAAGCTCATGTAGCTGGTTGCTTCAGGGCCAGTCCTGCTGTCCTAACAGACTGCCTAAATCTTGCTGCCATTATTCTTTTGCAGGACAAGGGCCAAGTTAGGGATAGTCTGGTGCTTCTGTTTCTGAGTAAAGCAAGTCGGACTTGCTGATCTAGAGAACTGCAGTTACCCATTGAAAGTGGTCTTCCAAAGCATGATTGAACACTCTTATCATCTGTCCAGAAAAGAGAGGAGTACAATAAATTTAATCAGGTTTTTATGACAGTTGTGGGGGAAATGAACCTTTGTTAGTGAAAATATAATCTGTAAAACTTTTAGACTACGTTTTCCCCCCTTCGCTTTCTGGCTTGGAAGTTTTGTAACATCTGTAAGTAACAAAGACACTGATTTATAGTACATACAGTTTAAAAAGTAGAGTCACTAATAGTTTTATAATTTAAGCTTTTATAGGTTGCCAGTCACAATATTGATTATAAAAAAAAGAGACTTGATCCCTTTAAATGATTTTTAAAATTACACTTCATTTTAAACTTTACAATCTCCCTTACTGCCTGGTGTTTTTGGAGATAATGTAGCACTTCCATCAGTAAGATGCTCTGTTCATTTAAACCGAATGTTAATTTTAAATACTAAAGCAATAGAAAAAACATTAAAGATTTAGGTCTAAAATTAGCCATCACTATATAGGTCTCAGGTTTTTGTATCACATAAGCTTTGACCATAAATTGTCCACCCTACTTTAAAAATTTCTACAGATTCCTGAAGGTGGCTTGAAGAACTGTGTATCCCAAATATCTCAACCTAGAAGCCAGTCTCTTTTGGTAGCTACAAGATAGCTTTAGAGTTCAGGTTATAAAGTGCAAAAGGGAATGAGAAACAGGGGATCTGGCAGGTGGATATGCCTAAGTCAGGTAACAGACTAATGCCAGGAGATGAAGTGCTGGAAATCACTGCTGAAGGTGACCAGAGTTTCTCATTATGTCATCGGACGTGTGAGAAATAGCACAGATTGGCAAAGAAACAAGGGGCTATCACATCCGGGCTGGACACCTAACGTCTGCTCGCTGCTGACCATGAGCACACCCGTGGGTGACACGGTGCTCGTACACCACTCCAGTGACTTTCCAGTGAAGAGCAAACTATGTATTTCACACGTTGACTGTGTTGCCTACAGAATTTACAGGTATTTATATCATAAAATATTATGATATACAAATACAGGTTTTAATCCTAATTTTAATGTATTTTGGTTTTGTATTGTACCTACAACTTCAGATACCTAGGTGTACAAGTGGGATGCCTTGTTAGTGTTGCCCCATCTTGCCTTCCTTGCAATTGGATCCTTTACACTGAATTCCCATAATTTTTATTTTTTTTTCTGTTTGTTTGTCATGATTCTGTTCTTTTTTAATGTAGTTTTTTTGTGTGTAAATTTTATATTTACTGAAGTAAAGGTTGTTTTTGTGTAAACATTTAAACTTTAAAGAAAGAAAAGAAGCTAATTTTGTTTCTCAAGTTCTCTCTGCTAAACCATGCAGTAGAAAGAAATTTGTATTGTTAAATAAATCAATTAGTTGTTAAATGAGAATGTGTGTCTGTTTTCATGGGGAGGGCAGAAATCCCTGCTGGATGTATATCCAAAATACCAGTTGCAAAGAGCATCTGGTGTTTTCAAACTATTTCCTTCCTGGCTATGCTGGGGTGAATACTGGATGCTGTTCTATTTTACAGTTTTAATTTTCAATTCCATCTTCTTGTCACCAATTGCTGAGCTCTCTATTTGGGGAAAAAAGTGAACTGAAATGACACTTTTATGAAAAGAACAGCTAACGTTATTGCACATCCTCTCTTCCTTTCCCTTTTGGATGGGATTTTCTTGTTCTCTTGTCTCTGGGATTTGAGTGTGGAAGACATGCAGCTGGGTGGAGGGTGCCCAAAGTGGGGTCTGTGATCTTCTGGCACAAAGAGCGCTCGTGTGGAAACCAGCTGTCCCAGCCTTTGAGCTGTGACATTGCTGAGGAACAGGGAGTGGCAGCAGTCACATCTCTGTGGTGGTGACTAAATTCAGAGCAAATACTTGGTCATATCAAATGAGAAAGGATGAGTGAATGTTATTATATATTAATTTATTAAACACAATGGAAAGGCAAATATAGATCATCATTGTTTATGTACTAACATATTTTTCGTGAGCTGCTTCGTGTTCTGTGATGTCTTCATGATCTGTGAGGTGCCTTGTGTGGAGATGGTCTTGCTTACAGATCTGTGTTGACTAGAGATTGTAGCCGGGAAGGGAAGAGGGTCCTATGGGGCTAGAAGGCAAGACTGCAGAGTATTCTGAGCCATGTGCCAGGCTTGCACAGCCTCATAAGGAAAGCAAGAACTGAACCAGGTCTGGTTCATGCTCTGCTTCCTCCCTACCTCTTGAGAGAAAAGGAAACTGCCATGCTTAGCTGCATATCAGCTCATGCTCTGCCAGCTTATTTGTGGCCATGGGTATTGCAGAAAGTGGGATCCAAGCTTCTCCCTTTTTTCACCTTCATGTGTGGAAACCAGATTTGTGGCTTCACAGCAGTGTACCCACTTGCCTGCACCATGACAAGAGCAGGGCTTGGGCCAAGGGCCTTCAAGCCGGCTGTGTGCAGCACCAAGCCCACACAGCCAAGCTGCCCTTTTGCCCCTGGTGCCACAGCTTCCCTGCGGCCCTGCTCGCGTCACCGCAGTGCTGTGGGGAGGAAGCTGGAGACTGCAGCAGCTTCTACACTGATCTCAGGTCTTCTGCCCCTGGGTACAGGTGGCAAAGGAAGGACTCCAGGCTGAAGAGTGAATTTCATCTTTCCTGCATAATTTCTTAAACTCAGCACTGGATATTTATGTGAAAAAGGAAGGCCTGTGCAGGCATTCTGAACTAAAACAGCTTCAAAGGACAGTGACAATAGTGTGATTAAAATGAGATTTGATTCAGCCACAAACCAGCATTGTACTTCTGGAGTCGGTGCTGTAGCCCGGGAATCAGATGCATTGTGAACTCGGCGTTGCTATGTGTACAGTGAGCCCTGCATGGTGGCATTGGTTGCATGATAACTTCCAAGGGTGAATCACCACTCCATTTCCCTCACTAACCACCCTGACTGGAAGTGGCTTGAGAGGATCCCAAGACAACAGGAAAGATCGTGTAATAGAGCACGTTTTAAAGGGAGAAGTGAGACAACGGCACAGCTGCTTGTACTGCTGCCTGACCTTGCTGTGATGTCAATGATAATTAGATATGTTCAACCATAGCTTAGGTGGAAGAGCAGATAGTGTGCTCGGAAGCTAATTGCTGGAACATATGCAGCACATAGGGGCTTTTGCTTTTTTATCCTTAAAGAGGGAAACCTGCTTCAGCTTCTCCTTCCCTCCCCCCACCGTGTGTGTGTGTCTCTGGAGTGCAGTTACAGCTACCGCTGTTGCTGGGTAAAACAAAAAGGATCCAACATACCAGCAACAATTTGGGGGGTCCTTAAAAATAAAAACTGCCAGGAATAGATGGAGTAAAAGGCATAGTATGAAAAACACATGTCATTCTCTCATGGTGACAGAGCACAGGCTGCATCTATAGGGGTGTAAGATGTGGTGGGACCATGTGCATGGATAACAAATGCATCTAGTCATCTCTTTCTGCAGGTAATGTGGACAGCCCTATCTGTTCATGTAGTGTTTCCAATTATTAGGAAACACTGCTGTCCAAGATAAACATCTCTCTGAACCATCCTAAATTGTTACTATCCACAACATCCTTTTACAGCAAATGCTACAGTTTAAATACAGACTGTGTAAAAAAATATTTTGTTATGTGATTATTCCATGTAACCTGCTATTTGAACACTTCATTTTATGTTGCCTAGTTTTGTACTATGAGTACAATTGCATCTGTTGTCCTCCTTAATTCCACTGATGATTTTATGTACCATCATTATTATCAGCCTCTAGTAACCTCTTTTTCCAGGCTGAAAAAAATCCTCAATTACTTAATTTCTCTCTGTATGGAGAGTCACCCTTTTGTCTGGAAAGAGCTGCATGCCATATGCAAAGGTGAACTCACAATTCACCTGAAATAATATTTTCTGGTTTGGTTTGCTTGCTAGGAATTCATAATATTCTGCTTTTTTGACCTTTGCTAATGTCTTCATTAAGCTGTGTTCAGAGATGCTGGAATCTCCTTTCTGAGAAATATCTAACCTTTTATGTAGGTCTAACAAATTTGTCTTTCCCCATGTTCCACTGATTTGTATTAATCATCCCCAGATTCACCTGTGATCTTATCTTCTAATTCTCAGTATCATGAAATCCTTTATGACTCTTGGCAGTCAGTTTTTGTTCAGGCTGCCTTGAATATTGGCTCTGTGTGTTCTGCATGCACCAGAGGTGGGAGGTAACAGCAAAAGTAATAGCAAAGTACACTGGACAGGTCTGCCTGCCAACTGATGGGTCCCTGAGGACAAATTATCATTTGGCTTCTGAATGGCACAAATGAAAGCAACTGCCAACTGTTTTCATCAGTCTGGGCTTTGTCTCCCTCTACAGAACAAATGTCAGGTCATTATTTAAAGAGGAGATCAGCGTGGGTAAATTTTCCAGTGCTGAATGAGCTGTCATCCTGGAGATTAGTTTTCTGGAATGTCATACAGGTAGACGGGGGGAATCGCAAATCCTGTTGGAGACCATTCCTCTGAGCGTAGCAACTGGATGTATCTCTGAAGGGTATGGCTGGGCTGGAAGTCTGCAGTCCAGAATCCGTTCATCAAGCCGGGCAGCCAGGGTGGGTCTGGGAACTCAAGAGGTGGTAAATGGAAGGAGACTGAGGCTACTGCTAATGTATAATGGTGCCTGATGGCATTTCTTACACTGGGAAAGGCAGCTTCTTGCAGGCATAGAAGTCTATGGTTGTGTTTATGTGTTCCAGCATTTAACTCTGTTTACACTTGTGAAAATCGGAGCCAAGCTGGGCCTCTCTTGGCTGCATGCTAAATAAAGAGGTTACCAGGGCTTACGGTCCTGATTTATAGAAAGTGAAATTAAAGTGACAAGTTATTTTAAACTTGTTGCCAGTTTCTGAAGGGAAATATTAATATGCTCTATACTTTTCTGCCATTGCCTGGGTTTCCCTGTTAGCTGGGAAGCTGATGTGCTGTCTTTTCACTGCTGGAATGATTAGTTGTTGTGTGCAAGCAACAGTGTTCTTTCTGTTCACTTCTGAGTGTTGCTGTTTCCAGATGATTTTTTTTCATAAGTATGGGTTTAATGGAAAACTAAAAGCATTAATATATAATTTAAGCTTCATTCATTTATTTAGTTGATTTTTGGCTATAGAATGACCTGAATTATCTTTCTTAAATGAAGAGAGTAAGAATTGAATTACACAGTAGTTCTTCCGGAAGGTTATGCTCTTTGTTAGCAGGATGTTACCTAGTTCAGTGTATTGTATAAGTAAATCAGGTGAAGTTTTGCTTCAGCTACTGTGTAATATTTGATCCAAGCATTTATAAATGAAATAAATAGAGTTTTCTTGGAGTGCAGGGGAAGGAAAATGAAAACTGTCATATATACAAAACCCATGAAACTTAGCAGTTGAAGAAAAACTGAACTTAGGACAAACCAACCCAAAAGCTATCCTTCCTGGCTCGGCTAGTTTTCCACAGCTCCATGAGGAAATGCAGAAGAGTATGAAACAAGCAGCCAAATAAGTTCCGAGGCCAAGAAGCAGCCACATAACACTTAAGAGGTTTTCACTACACCTTTGACCCTGCTGCAGCGGCCGTGACCCCTACGACGCGCTGCCCCGGCTCTCTCGGCTGCAGGGCGGAACCAGTGTCGCTAGGTGTCGCTGGCGCACCGGGTACCGCGGCGGCGCGTCCACGCCGAGGGAGGCGTTCACCCGGGTGGGATAGACGGACGGACACGGGGCCCGCGGTCACCAGCAGCCGCCAGCCGAGCACCCAAGATGTCTCTCTCAGGTTCATTAAGCTACCTTAAGCTTCACAACGCCAAATATCACTTAGATAAAGCAAACAGCCCCAGGGGAGCGGGAAGCATCGTTCAGTGCCCCCAGCCTGCTTCTGCATCCGCTCTGTCTCTGTTTTATCATCAGAAAGAGAGACTGTTTATTTAGAATCCTGGTGCTCCACTCAGATGCCTCTGCTTCCAAAGAAGAGGCAGTTAAAGAAAATAAACATGCAAGTTTGTAACTAGATGATCTTTAAGTTCCCTTCCAACCCTAATCATTCTATGAAGTTAAGAAGAAAGGTTTTTGACTATCTTTCGAAGTTAAATCTTTGCAGATGGGTAGATTTAGTCCAGATGGATTAAAATATCATGTTCAGTTTCTATTTTCTTTATTACATTAAATACTAGGCTCCTGGCATCAGAAAGTTCTTTTTCCTTTCCTTGTAAGTCATACTAATTTCTACACTTCTCTCTGAAAACTGGCTTGGCAGTCAGCTGGTTTTGTGTCAGTAATGAAGGATTCCGATGGCCCTGCTTCCCAGTTTCCTTTGCACAGTCTGGTGGTGGAGGAGTTTACCCAAACCCAAGGCAGCTGTGGGAGACCACTGCTCTGCAAGCCAGCAGGACTTTTCCAGGCCCTTGACTTGTATTTTGCAGCTTGAAAGGTGCCCTCAGGTAAACACTGCAAATTAGGTAAAGCTGACAGAGGTGACTTCCGACTTCCTCAGCCTTTCAGCTTCTGTGGTGCACTTCCCTCCTCACCCCCAGTGCAGTAACTCTGTTCCTTTTACCCCTCCCACAGCAGTTCCCTGGTGTAACAGAGTTATGCTGGTCTAGCACTCTGCTTAAAAATGATGTATGGATAAATATTTTAAATTTACCAAATTTCTAATGATTTTCAAAGTCTTTAATTGAATGATTAAAGCAGCCATTGATTTTTCAGGCTTCAACCTATACTGTAATTCAGACACTCTGCAAAGGAAGTCACACACAGTTGGATTTAGCCATCATTCAAAGGGAGGCCTGTGCAATTATCATCGTAAATGTCAGGTATTGTGTTTAGCTTATTAACTTACATTAGGAACCTGTAGTGAAGCTGTGAAGTAGCAGTTGTCTTAGGACATTTCTTGTGGTAGGGTTTTTATTAAAGACATTTACAGGGCCATAAACTGCGAAGAAGTACGGTTCATGCAAATTGCTGAGATTTATGCCTTTAACATGTTGTAGGTCTGCAAAAGTGCTGAGAATCCTACATACTACTGCCAGGTCCCACAGACTGCATTGGAAGGAACCAACATTCCTGGCTATGGACTTTTTAAATGTTGAACAATTTAACCAGTCAGCAGCAGTGCTTGGAAAGCTGGTTAAAAATGACTAGGTTTTTCCAATCAAGCCAGGATTGGAAAGTTGAGAGTTTGGCACAGGGCAACATCATGGGGAGCTCCCATGGCACTAAGCCCATACCCCAGACACTTCATGACCCATCTACCCCATCCATCACAGTCATGTTCCCTATATGCAGTTGCTCCTTCATGAGGGACCTTCTTGCCCACTTCCCTGGGATGGTGTACCTTCTAGCTGCTGTTCAGTACAGGGGGCCTTTGGGAACTTTCAAAATCCATTTAGAGGGGGAATTACAAAGTGAAGAGGTACCTTTCATGACCAAGCCTTATTTATTTGTAGAGTAGCTGTCGTCCAGAGCTGAGGAACTTTTGCCACACAGTAAAATAAAAGCACTCACACACAAGAATTCTACTGTGAGGATCTGTCTGTCTCTTGGAACCTAAAATTTAAGACTTTATTGTTTTCATTGCAGATAACCGAGGGTACTGACTTAGCTTTGGGCGCTGCTTTTGCGGATCTAAGAACAACCGAGTTACTGTAGCAAATGCCACGCAGGCTGCAAGTGCTGGATGAGTACGCCTTCCTTGTGGTGTTTATGCTGTGCGTAAGTACAAAAGATCTTTCTCACAAGACTATACTTCCAAACCTTGCTACTGCTTTCTTTTTCTTCCACTTTAAGGGTTTTGAAAGACGAAGAAATTTCCTTCTATTTGTTATTATGAAAAACTGACTAACGTGCACCTAGGAGTTCAGTCTTGAATTAATACAAGGTTAACACTCATGGCAGCTGAGTGATGGGGAACCAGAAGTGGCTTTGGCTTATGCTGGCTTGCAGAAGGTCCCTGGAGGCCATCACACTGGCAAGAATTATTGCCTGAAGGGCAATTACATTGGCAAGCATCAGCTGGAGCACTGTGCACCCTACTTTCTCACATCATCATGCCAATTCATGCCGCCAGCTTTGTTCTGACACCCATCCTCTATCACAGGAGCAGGTGGCAAGGAGCCAGCCAACTCAGCATGGGGTCTCTTCTCCTCAGAGAGCCAGTAACCAAGGACCAGATCAGCCTGCCACTGTGGCTGTGAAAATCCAGCATAATGCAAAGGGCACAAATAAAGCCTGCCTGAATAAAACCCAAAAGCTTGGACCCAAAAGGACTTATCTGGCAATCAAGAGGAACAAGACAGAGAGAGGCAAGAAAATAAAAGTGATGTGCTGGAGCTAGGCCTGACTGGTGGCAAATGAACAGATGGATGGCTCTACTCATCCTCCTCCTAGGGAAAGGGATGGTAATTCAACTGTGAGACAAAAGACATGGATTGGAAGGTGCAGATTTCCCCATCCTGGCTGCCATGCTTGCTGCCTTCTGAGATGGCTGTGTTCCCACTGGGCCTTCTCTGCTTTTGTCCCCAGGGATGGGATTGGGTGACAAAGAAAGCTTCGCACTGGATTGGAGTGCTGCTGGATGGAAGCCATCAAGAGAGAGGTTGCACTTCCCAAAGACCAGTCCCCAGATGAGTTTATCCTCTGGGTCACTGCTGGGAGGTCCCAGACTCAGCCTCAGCCTCAGCCAGTAACGAGGTTTAGGGATGAAGCTGGTTCTGGAGCTGTAGATCTATTGCACTTTTATTTAATAAAGAAGATTGGAAAGACTAGGAAAGGCTGGAAGGCCAAGGTTAAGCAGCTACAGAAAGCACTCATAAGTGAAAAAGAGAAGCACCATAACCCTACTTACTGCAGACAAATGCTACTTTTGCAGAGCTACCCTGTAACAGGCCCCAGAATATACTTCTGTTCAACATCCATATTGAAGCTCCAGAAACCAAGACATATTTGGAAAAATAAAATAAAATAAAAAAGAAAAAACCTACATGAAAATGTAGAAGCCTGTTAACAGTACGCTAGGAGTACATTCAAAGGCATAAAATCATCATAAGCAGACTGAAAAGTATCTAAAGAAACCTGTTACTGTTGAGAAAGCCTTAGGGTCTCAAAGCAAAGCTCTTATATGGAAAGGCTTTAAAAAATATGAAAAAAATGCTAGCTACAGGATAAGGGAAACTATTAAAAGCAAGTAAGCAATAGAGGGCTGAATACTAATGGGACGAAATTTGCTGCCAATGTATGGTACTTCAAAGTGGTTAAGAGGACATCCAATAGTGAAAAACTATCAAAATAATCTACAGTGACCAGGATTTAATACAGCCAGTAAAATTCAATACAGTTGAATGCAAAGTGATAAGCAGGAGGAGGAGTCTGATTTGATGCACATGATGGGAGCTGAGCTGCAGCTTTGCCATCCAAGAATGGTGTCCGGGACTGATTGCTCACTGTCCTTCCCAATGCCAGGATGAAGCAAGGACAGCCCAAAGACTAAAGACAATACATATTCCTCAAAACACTGAGGAAGTATGACAGGAAACTCCCTTCCTCAAAGGCGTTGTTGGGAATGCTGGAAGTCTACGTTGGATTAGAAAAGGTAAAAGACTGACAACATAAAATATTCCCTGAGACCTACCTCTGGTTATGGCAGCTTTGAACCAGAGACTTGAGTAGCTGATGTTAATGGTGGCTCAAGTGTTTTGACTACAGGAGCTATTAGGTAGGTGGGAATGACACTTAACAAAGAACTCAAGTTAATAAACATGTTGCTCAACACCAGAGCTTCTCACTGTCCACATAAAGAGCACTCTTGTATCCATACAAAATTAGGGAGAGCAGTAGGTTACTCCTTCTCTGTCTTATGTTGAAACCCAGCTCCTGTCTTTTGCCTGAATTGAGTTACACATTCCTGCTTCTTCTTTCCATGCTGGAGAGCATCCCGTCAAGTTACACACTGCCATGTGTCAAAACCACACAAATCCAAGGCATCCCATCCCACATAAGCTGCCAGGTAAGTCCTTGCACTCACTTGAGCTGCTGGGGCTACCATGAGCAACTTACATTGAGTATTACCTATCCTTTCCTGTTCTCTTCTTCTAACTGCAGCAGCTGACAATGACCAGCACAAAAAGTAGAAAAAGGAGTATTTCCTGGGAGAAGAGCTGCTAGCAGAGAAAAAGTCTCCTGAAACCTGCAGATTTCCAGAACATGCCTCAAGACTCCTGCTAGTAGCTAAAATAAGGGGTTGCAATAGCAATTAGAAATGAACAAACAAGTCAATTAGCTAACTCCCTGGAGTCTCAAACCAGCAAAGAAACACTTCATTTAATGAACACAGAGTACATAGTTTCATAGTGAATCTAAAAACTGACAAATAAGGTGATATCTTTCGGAATTGAAGAGATGTGAATTTCTGAAGTTGTACGTGGTATGGGTGTAAATCACAAACATTTGCTGCCAGGCAAGAAAAGTAAGGACAATGGCCTCCACAAAGAACATCTCTCCAAAGGCCAAGTTAGCACGATAGATGTGAAGTCGTGATTCCTGGCCTCCAGCTCCAGGCAGGGCTGCTTTGCCCTGCCCCTGTGAAAAGGGAAATGAGAAAAAAAAAAAAAAAAGAAAAAGATCTTTCAGTTGGGGAAGCTGCCAGCAGCTGCAGCGAGATGTGAAGAGCGACTTAGAGGCAGCAGTTGCAGCAAGCAGGCTCTGGTTCCCAGAAGCAGTTCCCAAGAGACTGAGAGCTGAAAAGCATGTCACAGCTTCAGTGGCCCTGTGGGAAACACGAACAACAGAGCAGCATGGTGCTCAAATGTTTATCCTTCTTGCACAAGAAGGTGTAGACAGCCTCCACCTCATTGCCCCTGCAGTGTGGGTGCCACACAGCAAGGTGGGCTCACTCAGAGATGGGTAGGGACAAACAAGCCCTGCCAAGGGACTGACAGCAGAAAGCAGAGCCCCACTGTGGCCCTGCACAGTTGTTTCTCTGGGTTTCTTTCATATGTTAGCTTGTCTGTTTCTTTTCTTTCTCTCTTTCCTTCCTTTTCCTTCCTTTTCTTTCCTTCCTTTTTATTTCTTCCTTCCTTTTCTTTCCTTTTCCTTTTTTCCTTTTCTTTCTTTCCTTCCTTCCTTCCTTCCTTCCTTCCTTCCTTCCTTCCTTCCTTCCTTCCTTCCTTCCTTCCTT
>WYDI02032459.1:0-14487 GCA_009867235.2 Psittacus erithacus | reverse complement strand
GTGGGAGTTGTATTCTTTCGATTCTCTTCCCCATCCCTCCGGGAGCCGAGGGAGGAGGTGGAGGGGCAGTGAGTGGGCTGTGTGGCAGGCCTAAACCTCGACAGAGGGGAAAGCCAGGAAGGCCGTCCTGGTGACCCTGACATGGGCACCAGCCAGCGGGCTGCTCCCAGAGCATCCAGGCGGGCGGCGATATGGAAGTGCTAAATAGAGGTTTGCGACAGAAACAGGGTCCCGGTGTCCCGCTGACACGCGGGCTAGCGCAGGCCGGGCGCTCCCGCGCGCAGACGGCTTCGGGGATTTTTTCCCCATTCAGGCTACTAACGATAGGCTCCCGCTAGGTGGGGCTGCAGCGGCGCCGGGCTCTCGGCGGACGGAGCGGGTCACCGGGGCCGGGCAGTCGGCTGCGGTCCCTCAGCGTGTTGCTGGGCACACGGGGGAAATGTAGGCGGCCAGAGCCATGCGTGGGCGCTGTGGCGCTCAACTGTGCACCGTCAGAAATCACCCCCTTGCTGCGCTGGGCACGCTGACCGGGTAATTTGGGTTTAGTTGGAAATCAGGGAACTGATAATAATAATCCTGCTGCTTTGTGTTTGGATATTGCTTGTCTGTATTTACATATATCCCTACATGTTAAAAGTGCATGCCTGTAATCAGAGAGAGAACATGACTTTCTTTTTAAATCAATTTTGTCTTTCTTTTTAAATTGTTTTATGGATGGATGATAATTTTTGCAGTAGATGTTAATCTGAATAGACTTACGGACACACTGAACAGTTGGGGCCGGAAGGGACCTCTGGAGCTGGGTCAGCTGGAGCTGGATGCTCACTGCTTGCCTAGTCCAGCTTTGAGTATATCCACGGATGGCAACTCCACAACCCCTTTGGGCAGCCTGCGCCAGTGTTGGACCACTTTTGCAGGGGGAAAGATTTTTCTTGCGCTTAAAGGGAATTTCTTGTGTTGAAGTATTTCAGATAACATTCCTGAAACATGTTGCTTTCAGAAAAGTGTCAGATGGAAAAGGATACTCATACCCTGAAAAGAGCAGTAATGATTCACTCAGTGATACTGAGTAATATAAAAAAGCTGTACTACCAAGGGCTTTTAAAATTGGATGTGGTATATTAATTCAACAGTTCTTTATGTATGTGAGACAAACGGAGGATAGTTTATTTTTCTATCCTTTCTACAACCCCTGATGCTTCCCAGCAGCTCAAAAGGATCTTTAGGTGAGATGCTGTTTCTGCTGGTTGTCAGGCCATTACACTGTCAGTCTGTCACTGTGGCTACCAAGTAACTTCAATGTGCCCAGTACAGTGCTAGAAATATGAAGGTAATACTTCATAACATTAGTATCAACTCCTGTAGGATCATGCATTGCATGACATTCCATTTCTTTTTTCCACTAACAATTTCATAAAAATTTGAGATAAAAATGACATTATTTCCCTCAACCAAACTGGCAGAAGTCACCTGGTCTGCCACTCAATAAAGATAAGCAAACAGCTCTCAGTTAGTTCAAAGTTTCTTAATTTTCTTATTTGACACATTTTACACCTGCTCATCTCTGGGGCATCTGCTCCTGAGGTACACCAACAGCCCAGCAGGAGGATCAGGAACACTAATTCCACAGGAGGGGCTGTGGCGCGGCTGTGTCCAGCCACAGCTGCCCTAGCACACGGAGTCAAGTGCATCCGATGGCTTTGTTTTGCTAGGCAGGATAATACAGTTTTCCTGAACAGCAGTATTTAAAGCAAGTGAACTATGCAAAATCTCTCCCCTTCACTGCTATTACACAGCTTGCAACCTTTCGTTCAGGAGATTAAGTCTGCATCTCTTCAAATTATCTCCTCTTAATTGGAAAACTTTCATTTTGACAGAGACAATGTGGCAGCCTCCCTGCGAGCCTCGCTACAAGCCAGTGCTGAGTGCCATCTGGAGAACGGATGCCGAAGTCAAGCAGCAACATCCTGTCATATTTTATCTGGAACTTTGCAAGGCAACAACTAATAACATCTTAGGCTTCATTTGTCTGGCTCTTTCATGATCTTGGCAGAGGTCATAACCAGTAGTAGCTTTGCTGATTTGCTGCATCAAAACTAATTAGGTTACAGTGCTCACTGGCAGAGCCTCTCGTAATGGCATAAAAGCCTCTGGCTTTAACTTCAGTCATTATGTCAAAGTAAAGTTTAAAACTCATAAAACTTGCACCTGTAACAGCTTCCCAGTCATAAACTTTAACATCTATTAATGGTGCTTGTTCAGCTTGCCAGAGCTACTAGGCCCTTTATTTTTTTTCCCCTCCTTCTTTAAGAGTACTGCCGGTGAGAAGTGGGCTTCATGGCATGAAAACGCTTACCTGGCGTTGCAGACACAGATTTCTAAGTTTAGCCTTTTTGCATTTTGCATCTTTTACAGCAAGAGGAATGCCCTGAACTCACTCAATGTGCTTTACGAGTGAGCGCTGAAGCTGCCTCCCACCAGCCTCTGAAGAAAACTTTATGTAGGTGACCTTTTTACTGTGCTTCTTGGAAATCTATTCTTTTACCAGATACTTTCACAGTTTGTCTTGCTGAATGAGTCAGTTTTAAAAGAATCTGAGTAAAATTAAGGTAACGTTGCACAAGGTTAAAATCAGGGCAGTGCTCGGGGTAAAAGCCAGGGCACATCTTAACGGCTCTTAATTCAAGTGAGAAACCAGCAGGAAAGAAGTTTTCTGTATGCACAGAGGGGAAAAAAAAAGAGAAGTAAGGTTTAACAGTTTCCTGCTTGGATGTTGTAAAACATGTCAGCAGGGGGCTGTGGCAGTAAGAAGAATTGTGCTTTCTCACAGCAGGAAAGTGGCACTTCACTAGACTGGCTACATTGATTATCAAGATGAGGCCATCTTAAAGAGCAAGTACAGCACTTAAATGTCTTATAAGGTGTGGAAAAATCACGATTAAAAAAGACAGCACTGCATATTTCCTCTAAGACTTCCTACCTGCTACTTCTTGCAAGGGCTTCAGAAGTGGAGAGAGCTCATGCAACTTGTTTTTCGCTCTTGTCTGATGCAAATATCAGCTGAATCCTAGGGATTGCTGTAAGCTCTGCGCTGCACTTCGTAGAGAGACCGGATTGCGTTGGACATCATCTGTATTTGAGAAAGACATTTAAGACATTAGGAGTATGTGTGAATAAGGTTTAAATAAGTTTTTATTTATGTATTCAATTCTACCTATGCTCAAAGTGGAAGTGATTACCCTGCTGTTACTTAACATTCTTGCACTTCCAATTTATTTATTTATTCCTTACACTTTTTTTTGGCATAAGGAAAACACCACAAAATTCTAGTGCTCTTTCTTGAGATAAAGGCTTTGAATTACATTAAATGATGAATTCCAGTTTAGAGCATTGTAAATAACACTGCTCCTTTAGACTTGCCTGATTCCTTTTGATAGATAATGCTCTACTGAATCTTCTTAGACTCTTTCTGTCTCATTAATATATTTGTGCATTATGAAAAAGTATGCAAAATTTTGAGCCATGAACATCCATTCCAGTGTCATAAAATGGAACATATGCTGTTCACCCCCAGGAGCATTTCCAGTTGGAAGCTTTGTCTTTCTGAACATGGATGTACATTAATAGTTGTGGCAAACTGTGTGAATGAGTCTTATATGATAATGGACAGATGTGAAGAAATCAGACCTGGAATATCGTGCTCATATTGAGGTCCTTAATTAAATTAAGAGACTGGATATTTACCAGGAAAAAATGACTACACGATTAATGATCTGGATGGATTGCTTTTGGAAAGGAGACTAGCCTAGGCAAAATATATAGGTTGACAGAGCAAGATTCAAGGACATGATAGCTGTCTGAGTCAACATTCACTTGAGGAGATTCAGATTTCCAGCACAATATGCATGTATACACATTTATTGCTTTACCACCTTCATTTCAGATTCCTTGTGATAACAAAGTTAATCATGTGCATAAATAAGAGCAGGACTACAGCCTAATGATGGAGAGAAATTAGTTATCATGTCATGCACTACTCCAATGAAGTAGAAATTCAAGGAAAGAAAATTCAGACTGAAAATTGAGACAGCTCTTGTCATAGAAAATGTCAGGCTATGATCTGTTTTCTGTGGCTGATGAATGAAGTTCATTGTTGGGGTCTTAAAACCAAAACAAAGCAACCAAATTAGTAATAAAAACAGACCAGCAACCAAACCACACTCTATGGGTGAAGCATTCACTGACCATAACCTCTGAAGCCATGTGTGTGTCTCCAGACTGATGTTTTGCATCATCACAACAAAAGCAATGTTTTATTATATGTGCTTGATAGAAGCTACAGGCACAGATCATTCAAGCTTTTAGGAATATACCCAAGGTGGTACGTGGCCACAGGGCAGCACAGCAGCTAGCACTTCTGATTTTGGAAGTTAGCATGAACTAGTCATCCTCACTGTCCCTAGCTTGAAGTATTTTTTTATTAATATTTGAATCAGGAAACTTAAAATTCTGAGACTGCTCTCTTGGGACAGAAAAATGAGCTGAGAAAGATTACCACAGGCAAATAAATATACCTTTATTTGCATACACGTGGTAATATCACCAAGCAGTCAGAAAAAAAAAAAAATAGAAAAAGAAAACATTTTGGCTGTTGTATACTTATTTGGTGTATGTTTAAAACAGAGTTTGACATGGAAACAATGCAACACAAGCCAAAGCTTTGCATACAGCTCAAATTTTGAAAATATGCTTTCAGAAGATACGCATATTTCATTTCCTATTTTTCTTATTCTGCTCAGCTGAAATACAAGCTTCAAAAGTGCCTACCTCAAGGTAAAGGGTGTTGCCTAAATTCTCTTACCACATTAGAGGGGTTTGCTGTGACAAAACATAGCAGAGGCTGGATGAGACTACTGCCCACTGCTCACGCCTGCTTCCAGTGCTAGGGTGCTGTGAGGACCATGTGTTACAGCTGCTTTGTCCTGTGAGGCATCTTAAAGAGGGACATAAGCCAGCCATAAATCCACAACAAAGAATCCCCTGCTGTAGAGGAACGCTGCTGGATATAAATGTGCCACAGTCAATCTGTGCAGAGACATTAAAGAGTGTTGGAAAAGAAGGAGAGAAACAGAGGTGCAGTGGGATTAATCCGTGCCTCGCCTCCACCACTTTTCGGGCACCAGGGTGGTTCTCCTACTGCTGTGGACATGGGACAGCACCTAACAGATCCTGCCCAGAGCTGCCCTCTGCTCCCCAGGGGAGGACAACAATGGCAGGCTGGGGAAACAGCCTTCTGAAAGACTACAGGTCTGGAAAGCAGGAGGCTCCTACTCCACCTGCCTTTTCCCTTGAGTTCTCACGTTACACAGGAACAACTCTTCCCATTATTTATGCAGTATATGCCAATAATGTGTGCCAAAACTCGCCTCTTCCAGTAATGTTTTTGTAACTCCCAGGTTTTCAGAAGCATGAGCAGGGAAATTGATTTAAACCCTGTAAATCTGTACTGAAGCCAATTTCTTCAGATCCTTGTGCTTCATGGTGGAGGACTAGTTATTGATTCAGTTCTAATGTGCATCTTTAGATAAACCCGTGTCCCCCCCCCCCTCAAACATCAAGAAGCTGACAGTGCTTACAATTTGGATACCACAAAGCAGATCTAGTGAGCAGTAGCTGTTATTGATAGAAGAGAATAGAACAGGGCGATCAAATTGGTACTGGGAAGAGGAGCTGTGATTTAGACTTCAGGGTTTCGGGATGAAGATCATCAGTTTCCCTCCAAGACAGCTGTAGCTGTCTTCTGTTTCTTATTTTGCTAAGCTGCTTCTCCACAGCTGGAGATGGCTGATGAAGAGCCATCGCTGATATCCAGCCCCTCTGTCAAAAGTGGACTGTCGCCAGTGTTATGCAAACTTGTTTTGGCCTCTGAGCATGCTAAATCTTGTTTGTTCTACTCTGGCAATTTTCAGCTTATTTATCTGTCATCCAAGTCTGCATGGATCACATTTTGTTGAGGGATAACTCTGAAAGAGGGTGTGACAGGGAATTACTGGACAGTACAGGGTTCAGTGCTGGAGCAAGGGAGGCCCTCGTGGTTGCCCCTGAGTTCATGGCATGCTCATACAAGCTAGATTAGTATCGGAGTTTCATGCTTCTCATAGCAGTTAGTTATGACTGCAGTGAGTTTTCTAAACCTGCTCAAGCTGACACTATTGCACACTGAGGAACATATTAACAATCTACTTAATGTAACACATTTTGTTCGCAAATGTATTTGCTCCATAGTCTGTTGACATGGTTTAGCATCTTGACAGCAGTGTTCAGAGTTCAGCATTTTCTCATGCTCAGCAGGCATGATCTTTTCCATCAGCAGCGTGTAGCAGAGGTATACTCTCTTAAAAAACGGGAATGCTCCTACAGCCTGAGCAAGGACAGTTAGTTCAGATTACTAACAGTGCCAAGAGTACAGAGATACATCCGCTGCATATCTTCTCCTGTAGGATTTTAGAGAGACCTGAAATAAGCATCAGCTAAGCAAACCTATCTCTGTTGCTTTGAGGGAATGTGATGTCTCCATCTGTTTTTGCATTTCAAACAGGGAGTACTGCAGCCCTGCAGCCTGTAAAACTTATCTGACTCGGGTCCTTTGGCTTAAAAAGGAGAGCCTGGCACTTGGTTAAGGGAGACGTTCTTTAGCTTCTGGCATTTCTAATAGAGACTCAACTGTTTCAAAACCTCTTGCAGAGGTTTTGGATTTGGAGGATAATTTTTGTTTACCTCTGCTGTAGATTAGCTGCCAGCCAGCTTCTAGACCTGCGGAGAGACAGAGTTCAGTTGGTCTGTTCATAGTGTGGAAAGTCATCGGTAAGATAGTGGCACCGAGGATTCTGTTGGGAACTGGAGCACAGCACCCCTCTCTGCCCATATAACCAACTGTCACTCTTATCAGGTGCAAGCATTAGTTCCTATATTTTGCAGGGCAACACACTACATTAACGAAGGCCTTCCTCTGAGCAGCAGGAAGGCAAAGGAAAGGGCTTTTTCTCTTGGTTTCTACCTCCTAATTTAAAAAGTACCTTGCATCCTTTATTAACCTTCGATTCCTTTTAGCTGCCCTCCCACTCTGGAATTAGTTGACAAGTCCTAGAAGTAAAGGCCACTGTGAATTTTGCTTGTGGTCTTTCTGCCTGCATGGGAGGAGGCAGCAGAAAGAGGCAGGTCTGAAGTTTTCACTGTTTCTCATTTGATTTTCTCTTTCACAGAGGAGAAAGATTCAGAAGACTAAACCAAATGAATGTGTCTTAGGGGTACACTGAGGAATTATGTCATAGGTAAATCTTTGCTAGACCCACTTAAATGCCCTTTACGTTGAGAAATAAAGTTGTAACCTGCTGCTTAAATCTTTATCTGCAATTGCTTTTGTTCCCCTGTGTGTCCCTCCAACACAAGAACACACTGACTAAACTATGGAAGGAAGCCATATATTTTGCTTTCAAAAGGCAAGTGTAAATGTTGTCATAGCAACACAGGAAAGCAGAATGCTACTTTATAACGGTGGTGGTGGGGATATGAGGGAGGGAGAAAGGGGTTTACAGAACACATGAAAAATGACAGTTCTAGGATGACTAAATGAACAGAAATTTGCCATGTGCCACCTTCAGCTACTTGCAGGAAAGTTTGTGTCTGAAACACAAGCAATTCCAATGAACTAAGTAATATATGTAAACAAATCAGAATCTTTTCATTTTCTGCCTCTCAAATGACAGAAAACCTGATAAACCAGGGGTCAGACAGACCCAGAGCTTACACCAGGTCTATTACTGGAAAAAGAGACTGATGACTGAGAATATCTTTCATTTTTACAAACAGCTTTTGACATCCCACAGCATCATCAAGATTTGAAAGATTACACTGAAACTGCTACATACTGGATATTACAAAGAGAGCTGGGAAGGCAGATGTTGACATATGTATCTCATACTACATCCTTTGATTGTGAAGCCTTTTCTTTTGCTTGTGCCTTCCCAGGTGATGTAAAAGATGGCCCATTCTGGCGTCACAAAGGCTGAGTTTCAGTAGTTTCACAAGGAACTAAACAAAAATAGTATCAGTAAGAAAAAAGAAAACTGGGAAGGAACAATTAAATAAATACACTTGTAATGGCATTAAAAATGTTCCTTGACAATTTTGTCTTCATCCAGTATGAAGAAGCCATCTTTATTTCAAAAACACAGTTCAAATTATTTTACTACTTGAAATGGTTTTGTACATCTGTTTGTGTAGGTGGAGCATCAGGGCGCTGCGGACTTGAGAAGCTGCGGTCGACAAACCCAAGGAGACAAGAAAGAGCCCACGGCTCTTTGGTGATTGACGGATTCAGTCACTTAAATGCTGAGCCCAAAGCTGAAGCCTGAGCAAGGTCTGTTTCACAGAACTAAGTGAATGCCATTGGAAACTTTTTTCATTTCAGCTTGTCATTTAAAAATGCTACTCATCAGAGGATGATTCATTCCCAGGACTTTATATAACACGCAAAATACTGTGAATGGAATATTTTTAATGTATCTGCAGTTTGCTTTAGTATTATACAGCAAGCACATCTTAATTAGCTCACTTTCCCCCATTCCTGTAGCCTGTGCTATAGATAGAGATAATGCTGTTCAAGAGGGAACAGAAGGTTGCGTTTTCATTTGGAGTTGGAAAAGTGGCACATCATCTCCAGATTTATGAAGGTGAAAAGCTGTATAAAAATAGAAAAATATCTATCTATCTGCCACATTTACAAGAATAAAATGCTGTTGGTAAATGCTTTGAAAACAAAGAGAAAGAAATGTTTATGTAAAGAAATATTTCAGGCGGCTCTTGTGTTCATGTGTATTTTTGTCTTTCTGACAGATTTCTGCAGGTCTTGGATCCTTTTAAAACACCAGTTGCAAAATGATCTGAAGGTCCCACAAGAATCTCTCTAGACCTTCCCCTTCTTGTCATCTACGAAGGCTAGCCTCCCTCTAAGTAACAGGTAATCATAAAAGTAAGGAAATGAAGCTGCCAGCAGCCAGAGTACTGCAGGTGTTTTGGCTAGAACAATTTGCCATTTCCTCTTTCACTCTGCAAGTATTGGCTTAAGGTGGTGAGGGCTGGAGATTAAAAAAGTAATACTGAAACAAAACTAACACAAAGAAAATCAAGTGCAAAAAAGTTAGTAAGAGCACAGGGATTTTCTCAGTCCCTTTCATAAACATGACAATGATTGCAAAATTACACATAGTGTAAGAAGTTAGGAGCTCTGTTCACCTTGCAGCAAAGAACTGTTACCAGGTTCTGTACACAGTCAGGAATTTACTGTACCTCTTTTTTTTTTTTTTTTTTTTTCCTATGTAAACACATTAATTTTTCACTAGCAGTGAAATAGACTGAGGGATTTAATTTTTACTAATTATTGTGTAGTGTGGCCAGATGCCAGTTTGCAAGCCAGTCCTGGGTCATAAACACAAAATAGGTGTGAACAGCACATCCATCCGCTGTCTAGCCACAGCATCACTCCGAGTGCCTCACTGCCACATTCAGTGGTGCTGGATGCAAACAAGCTGCTGTTTCCTGGGGAGCATGCAGACTTGCAGATGGGACTGGAGCTGCAGTTTGAAGCCAGTTCGTGCAGCAGAGTACAGCCCTAGCAAAGCCTTTCTCACCTAACTCACCTGTCACAATAATGTTGGTGGGTTCCCAGGTCAATCCTAATTGAATTCCTGTACACATGAATAAGCTACCTATCTCACCAGGACGCTGCTAGTTCTGAGCTCCTGATTTGTAGCTATTTCTTAAGAGAAATCGTGCTTGCCAGCCCCTTTGGGTAAGTGCAGATCTGGAATATCATGGGTTGGCTCTGCTCAGGGAAATTAGAAATGATGCCTCACAGTCATGGGGGGAAATTACAAACGATGCCTCACAGGCATGGAGGGAAGCTTTGTGATGCTTTCACAGGTAGAAAGCACACAAAACAACCAACCCAAGGAGAAGTGAAAAACAAAACAACCCTCTGCCACTCCATCTGTTTTAGCCTCAGATTGTGTCACTTGGTTTGCATTTAAAAATTGAGCAAGGCTGTGGGCAAGTTGTTTAATATGAAATATTTAGTTCCCCAGATTTTACAGTATTGAACTTTGCAATTCTAAATTTCAACCAGGGTTTGTATAATTTTATTCTTACTTCTGAATTCCGTGCAGGGAAGTAGATTATTTTAAAGGCTCATTAAAACAAATAAGGCATTTCTTTTAAGATCACTGGAAATGAAATCACTCAATCTAAGGGTTTTTCAAGGGCTGTCACCTTGGGTTCCTAGCCTGCAGCCACACACAGAGGGGTCTCTGTGGCAGGCAGGTAAGGGCTGTTATCAGAAGAAATAGCTATATGTCCGTTTATGACTTTGGAAAAATGATCATGTCAAGGGAATGTGTCTTTTCAAGAAACTAATTTTAAAAATGTTTCTAAAATTGCTAAGAAAACTTATATTAGAACCAAATCTGTGAAGCTGAAGCAGAGAAAGAAAAGACTGTTGTATACAGCCCCCTATGGAGGGGGAAATCCCCAGGCAATGTAAAGAAAACACAGTTTAATGCTGCTCCATGTCTGCGGCAAATGAGTGCTGTGGCCACTTGAGCAGACTGTGCTGTCTGTACTCCTACCTGCCACGTGGCCCCACGGTCCATCTGGAGTAGCAGCGCATACAGAGCAGCGCAAAAACGTCGGAAGCCTCGTATGAAGCACAGGGAGAGAGTACTGGAGGAACTGCAGCCGTGTTTGCAGCTCGACAGCTCCCAGCCTTGCTGGGCAGAATGAGTGAGAGAAAATCCACTCCTGCCCCATTAGTTACATGAGTTTTAACTGCTTTCTCTCGTAGAGATACCAAATACCTTTGTAAGCAGCATGTTCAGATAGTTACATGCAAACGTACATGTGATACCTTTATGAAATATGCAAAATATGATGCACTGTGCTATGATCTGATCCGCATGTGTATTTGAAAGCCCTTTCCACGCTTTGGTTCTGCTGCTGAACATTTCTGACAGTTTGTTTGAGGTAAACAGAGCCAATCTGTCAGCATGATTCACTACCAGCACATCTGAAAAGTATGACTTAACTTGCAGCAGGCTTGCATGTTTTTAAAGCACTTGTCTGCTTTGCAGTTAGCAAATTACTGCAGGGCAAAGCAAACACAAAAGGACATAACAAAAGGAATGATAGATTTGATCACATTACAGAGGAAGTGGAATGATGAAGAGATTGCTTTACCTAACTTAGACACCTGGAAATCAGAGTGTGTGTCTCAGCTTCGTCAGAAGTGTGATCCAGAAAACCCCATGTTGTGCACCAGCTCTGTAACAAGAGGCTGTCATCACATACTGTCCCACATTCCCTTTTATATGGATTTCCCTGATCAAGTTTCTGTTTTGACAGCTTTTGAACAGTAACACCTTTCTCTTTTTGCCTCTGAATTTCCTCCCTCAAAAGGTGCAAATTACAGCTTTACTGTGGCCTGTTAGAGGTGCAAATAAGCGCAACATAGCCGAACTGGGACAGTCTTGAAGTAGTAAAATACCGGGTCTGAATCCTGTTGAAAGATAATATGCATATATTGATGAGCTGGGGCTAAATGCTGGGAAATATATGTGTGAATTTTTTCTGGTGAAGTTCTGTACTTGCACAGCCTGAGGACTTGGTAATGCTGAGGATGGGGAAGGCATGAGCAACCCAAAGATGGTTAAATTCTGGAAATGAAACAGCTTTTGGTGGCAATTGCTACAAGAAAATAACATTTCTGTCCTTGATTCACTCGGCTAGAGCCATGTAAATGCCCCACAGTGTAAAAGGTTAACTATTGTTACTTGCTTCTGAACTTACTTTGACTTCTCAATTTTAGTATTATAGAAGTTCTGTGCCTGATTCAAGCCACACCACTTGTACCTGCTGTTACATGGAACAGAAAACCACTTCCTTGACCACAACTGATCGCTAGCTGTTTATCACAAGCACACATAAAACTATCACTATTGTATTGCAGCTTCTTGGCGCTAAAGGCAGAAAAAGAGAAGCAGAACCACATATTCTTCTGTATTTTCTTTAAAGAGCATCAGAGAAATAGAATAAAAGAAATTTATAAGTTTATGCAACTTTATTTCTATATCTTCACATTATGAAAACTAAATCAATACTGGTTAGAATTCAGTGAGAACCTATGTATTCTGATCTTCAGCAACTTGGAGACAAACAGTCCAACACAACACATTCAGCGACATGCTATAAATACTATTTTCACTTGCATGGAGACAGAGAAAAAAATCGTATTTCAGGGGAAACCCCTTGATGTTTAGCTACAAGTGAAAACGACCATTTGTTTTGGACTGAAAGGAATACCTTCTCTTCCATTTCCACATCAAGAACAGCAAGAGTTTCTTTTGTTAGAGAGTTAAAAATGGCTGTTTCATCCACGCCTTTAAAAAGTAGAGCCTTTCTGTGATGTGCCTGCTGGCAGAGCTGAACAGAGCCTGGTTGAAAAGGAAAGTTAATTAAACAGGTTTTGTTGTTTTTCAAATTGCTGGAGTATGCACTTTACCTTGATTTTTATTGGAAAGTTTAAAATCTTATTAGAACACCTGAAATAATTGTAAAAACTGTATAAAAATGGAAAAAAAAAAAAAAGAGAGAGAGAGAGAAGGCACGTGAACCCTTCTTTTGGTTCATTTTAACCCCATGCTTGTGTGCTTGAACACAGGTCCATTTTCACTTGCTATTTTTGATTGGTCTAGTAGTCAATACTGACTCTGCCTGCAAGCAAACCCCTCTTCTCCTAAATTAGCAGACTATCATTGCTGATTGTAACATCATTACTGCTATAAGAGTTTCATTACAGGGCTGTAAAAGACCTTCCTATGGCATTGGGTGTCCTTCGCTCCTCAGAATGGGAAGCCCACAGCGCTAAGGCTGAGCTAATTGCTTGCAGGAGCCTGTTAAGTTTCCAGTATAAACACACAGAAGTGTCTTTGCAGCTTGAAGCTTAGCAAAATAAAGCTGTGAGTGGAGGAAAAACCCTCACATCATCTATTTTAAGAGTTCCTTCCCATTTCAGGTATATGCATGACATACAAGATATACAGGGCTTTCTCTTAAAAGAAGGGTGTGTTTTTACTATTGACAGTTACAAGTATAACCAGCCACAATATATTACTATTTACTTCCACCATTTAATTCCACCTTTTGCAACAGCTTTGTTTATTCCCATATCCAGTTATTTCAGTGAAATATGTTTAACTGGGATCCTTTAGGCATTTTTAAGATTCACCCTTCTTTTTCTCTTCAAAATGTTGAAAAATAAGCACCAGGTTGTGTTTCGAAAGCAAGCTTTAAAATCAAAATAAAGTAAGTGAAATTAAAAGTTAGCATTTTAACACTGCATATTTGATTGCCTCAATTTAACATTACTGTAGCAGAAGTAGGAAAGAGTAACTCCTTCTGCAGCAACATGCATTCATATATGTGTGCAATGCAGTCAAATGAACAGTTTGCTGTTGAAAGACTCAAATATCCCAAATCTTTTGAATGAACAGAGGATTACTTCTGTTTGATTGTTTTTCTTTTCCCTCATATGCTTAATAAACTTCAGCTCATCATTTTGTAGAGATTAGATACAAGTGAGGCAAAATAGTTGTTGGTTTTGCTAAGGACCCATTTGTGTGAGCAGAGATATCCCAGATGGCATGTTTCCGTAGACAAGAGAGCAAATTCTGCTGCGCCCCCCGCCCTGGGAACTGTTATTAAATGTTTCTGTTTTGCTCATTTGAAGTCTGTCCTGAGTAAGCTACTTCTGCAGCTGACACTCACTTTCAGTGCCGCTAGGTTAACAGAGCATCATGTGACATAATACATTTTGACACATCCAGATGTAATGTGATCCACGTGTCACAAGGAATAAAGCAAAGCAGAGGCATTTGATTTTTTTTCTTCTCAATGAACTTGCAAATATCCACAGGTGGTTGAGTCTTTTCTCCTATATGCCCCTATTGTCGCTGAGGGAACAGCGTAGCTGAGGGTCATCACGAGTAACAGCAGGCTGCAAGGCGCCCTGTGTAACTGCTGTGTCGCAGCAAGCCCTGTCACGCATATTTAACTGGGTGCCATACAGCTGTATGCGCTGCATTAGGCAGAGCTTGCATCAGATGAGTTTTCCTCCTTTGTGTTCCTGTCTCAGCAGTCAGACAGGCCACGGCCATGCTGATGTTAAGCTTCTCTCTGTAGACAGCCGTGACTGCAGTAAGGCCAAGCAGGCAGTACTACAGCCAGCACCCGGCAGAGTTGCTGCTGCCCACGGTGGACGCTGCAATGCCTTTGGGCATGTCTGCAGCTCTGCCGGAGGCGTCCTGAGGCTTGCTTGAATGGGGGGGGGGCGTGGGGGGAGTGGGTAGGAGGGAGGGACAGGGCGCAAGTTAGTTGCTT
>WYDI02032458.1:0-22785 GCA_009867235.2 Psittacus erithacus | reverse complement strand
AAAGTTAGAAACACAGCGCTGCACCAGCCACTAAGAAGGAGAAAAAATGACTGCTACTGCTGAACCCATGACAGATGACATGGAAGCTATTTACACATCATCTCCTGCTGATCCACCCAATTCTCAATACACACATGTATATATATTTGCAAATACACTTCAGCCACCAAATCCCTCATGAGCCCAGCTACTTCCTAAGTGTTCATTTCAGCTCTGCAAGATCCAGTCTTTGCTGTTGCTGTGGCAAACTGTGATATATTTTGATTATATCCAAGATAAATTTTGCAGGGCTTCAACTGAGAAGCTGTAAGCTGAGCAAGTCCACTGGCATCAGACTAACTCTTAGCAAAGGAGAAGATGTATGACTGTGTTATTAGCAAAAAGCAGGTCCTTAGAGGCTGCAAGAGAAGTGGGACTGAAAGCAGTGTCGATGGCGCAAATCTGCAACCTTGAAAAACACACCCAACCCTGTCTGCATCCAAACTCAATTACTTTAATATTTTTGTGTGCACTTAGATTCATACCACTGAAATTGTACCCAGAATTGCATCAATCCCCTCAGGACTGAGCACCTCGCACATTGTCTGAGTGATAGAACCATTCTTCATCCTATAACAGGTACATCTGCAATATTTGTTTCCCAATACAGCCCTTTCCTCAAGGAGGGGAGCAATGAAAGCAAAACATGTACTCAAGATTAGGCAAGGCTTCCAGTATTCATTTGCAATTGGTTTATGGCACATTTGTACCTTCCAGCAGCCACAGAAGTGTAAATCCCAGTTTGTGAAGTCTCCCAGATGCCCACCAAACCAGACACCATCAAGCAAAAAGCACAGCTCTGACAGTAAATCCTGAGAGGCTTCACAGATGCTGACAGTCCAGGCAAGGCTTTAAGTCAGGCTTTGGTGCCGGACCAAGGCTGCTCCCTATCATCTCCCCATTGGCAGCAGTTCCCAGAGTCCCAGACAGAAGAGGTGAGAAGCATCTCCCAGGGGCCAAGGTGACACTATCAATCTGCAGATCAAACCTGAGACAGTGGGAGAATCAAGGGAGAGCTACAGCCAGCCTCTACTGGTAACTGAATGTAGCATCACTGGTGAGACTGAGCCTCCACTAACCCACCGCTTGGTGCCTAAGGCTGCCTCCCAGCTGCTTGTAAAGTGCTCTTTCTGGCACTGTATGAAGGCACAGAGTTTTAATCCCATTTTAAGAAATTACTACTTCATTTTAAAATAGTCTTTTCTATCTGCATTGATGTATGTGTCCCTTTAAACAGATTAACTTTTTGTTTTGTTTGTTCTTTTGAACCTTTTGCATAACCTGAGCATGATATGCAGACACCCTGTGCCTTTCAAATTTACATAACATAGTCTACCATTTTAAAAGATACTTGTTCTTCGGCTACAAGCTAGCAATACTGAAATTCCGACTTTATGGCTTTTTTTAAGTTAATAAAAAGCATACAGCCTGAATATATTTTAGAGCTGCATGTCTAAGAAATTGTTTGCAGCTCCAACACAGCGAGGTTTGGTGAGGTTTGGCAAGGGTGGAGAAAGACTGGGGTTGAATTATTGTCAGAACATCTGGGAGAGCCGAGTCCAAAAAGCATCAGACATTCGCTTAAATACAACTATTTTATATGGTACATTTGGGAATATTTATTGTCACTGTTGTGGTGGGCAGAGTATAGAGTACATGGTCTTCTTAAATTCTAGAACCAAATCAGATAAACTGCTTCCTTATAAGTAAGTAAATCACTACAGTATTTGAGTTACTCAAAACCCCACAGGCTCCTGCTGAGGTTAAGCCCTTGTTGTACAGACAAGTAGCAAGAGATAATACCCATTCTTAAGAATTTATGATCTGCAGGAGCAAAATGTTAAAGGCTGTCAACAGTGAAATTCTTCCCATTTTTCATGTAGAAAACTATGGCAGAGGGAGCTGAGGGGGTCTGATTTTAATTCCCTCTCTCTGAAGTTCAGCCATACCTTTAAAAACATCTATGTGACCTTATCAGAAATCATCCAGGGTGCTCTTAGAAGGATTGGGGGATAATCCCTTGTCTTGGATGTTATGGAAATGCAGTTGCTGCACCTGTCAGTATCCCAGCTGAGATGGGAGCCCCAGAAAACATCAGCTGCACATGGGACTTGTTGGGATTCACTTGCTAGAAGGTGTATTTAAGAGCATCTATAGGTAGAAGCTATAGAAGCAGAGACACTGTACTTTGGTAATGACATTTCTTTATTTATTCAACCAGGCTGCTCTATTTGCCCATTCCATTGCTCAGTAGCTCCCCATTAGAATCAGAGAAAGTCCAAAGGCAGTCTCAGCTCAACAAAAGTCTGATTTCTGAAGTTATTTCACTACTTAATGTGAAATACATAACTTCAGAAACCTACATTAGACATCTCTAAACACCATCTAGCCATGAAAGCTCTTTTCATAGTCAGCAGAGAGAAGCGGGCATCATTACTGCATGATTCATATGATCTGTTTCTCATGACATTTATTTTGCAATTGGACAAATCTTTCTGTAAAAGCACCAATTTCTCAGCTGTCATCGCTAACAGGGTCTACACATTTGGTCAGACAGAGATATCCCATAATATGCAAAAAGATAATCCCTCCTGCAAAACCTGGAAAGAATGCGCCCTAAGGCTTCCAAGACCTCCAACTGACATTTAAATGTACCAAATTGCCTTTTAAAATCCAGACCTTGATGCCCAAAGGCTCCTCTTCGCCCTGCTCTGGTCTCCCTTGAACTGTATGTATTTCAGAGATCAGACATCATGACAAAACCAGCTCCATTTTCAGCTTTTTTGCCAGTTGTGGGAGGGGGCTTCTGAGTCAGCACAGCAAGCCACCTGGCTTTAAGGCTGGCTTTGAACCCAGCAAGGTCCCAGCCAGAGGCTCTCCCCGGGCCAGAGCTGAAAGAGGATCTGAGGAGCAGCAGGGTCTCCCATTTCTGGGAGCCAACACATCAAACCTATGTGTGATTACACTCATCAAGCACTGAAAAATCTCCAGAAAGCCTCTTTTTTTAGCATATTGCTTCATTTGTTTATGCTTGTGCCATGCATTTGGAGGCAAGCACAAGAAATACTGCACAGAGACTGTCCAGGGGCTGAAAGTCTCCATAGGACTGATACTCCCAGCCTAGGCCAAACTTGTGTGCAGAGCTTGCTGACCAGGAGAAATGTAGCTGGCTACTCTGTAACTCTGAAACAGGCAGGGGAAAAAACATTCTCTTTGCTTTTTTTGTGCCTAATTTAATGGAGCAACCTTCTGCTATGCTCCTCCAGAAGTCCATGAGACATCCATGATATCACTGGACAGCAATACCTGTGATTAAAGTGAACTTCTAGATTCTTTTTAAGAGCTGGATCAGATGCTTTGCTACTCTGTTCCAAATGTCAGAAGCAAGTTATCCTGGAGCAATAATCTCAAGAGCACCAGTCCCTTCGTGCATTTCACAGGAGCCTGAGGTTCAAAACAACCTGGAACAGAGAGTCAGGATCCACAGATAAAACAATAAAAGCCCGTCAACATTAGTAAGGGGTGGAATACTATTCCTAAGGATAAAATCCCAGAGGGTCAAACTGCTACGGATATTGAAGTGCAGGGCTTAGTAACAGCAGTATGAAATTATACTCTCTTCAAGATACAAATATTGGTCTCATTTGAACAGCTTGCCTGGTAGACACCCAATTACTATATGAAACAGCAGAAGTGCCTCTCCACCTCTAGGACCAGGTTTCCAGAGCAAGAATGGGCAAAAGATGTACCACATCCAGTCTTACTGCATCTTCCACCCTTTTCAGTACATATGGATATCCCCGAACCAGCTTATAGACCAGCATGCCTATCTGAGAATGCCCAAGAAAGCCTTTTTCAAGACAGCTGCTCTGAGCCTCAAAGTTCCGGCAGGTATACTCTTGCTGTGCCTCCAGTCATCATTACAAATTTATTGTCTACACAGTCGCCAGAATTGCCTGGCCTGCAAGTTAAACCCTAACCCTATTAAATAAGTTACTGTGTCCTTATAGGAATGTGAGAATATTAAAGCCTCAAGGGAAAAAAAGCACTGTCACTAATTTGTAAGTCAGGAATAAAACTCTTCACTTCCAAAAACACCACTTGTTTCAACCTCATTTCTGCTCTAACCAGGACTATGTAAGTACTCATAACAAGGAAAAAGGCAGCATGCATATAAGATGATCAATTACAATTACCTCCTTTCTCTCCTGCTCAGCAAATCTTAACACTCATGTACCCAAAGGGATTAAAGAGCAGGAAACCCAGATACTACCAAAGATGTAAGGTCCATGAAGAAATATGTAACTGTTCCATACAAATGCCACATGAGTTCAAACTTTCAACCTCAAATGTTAGGTAACCCACAGGAATTGCTGTGGGCGTTACTGAAATATTTACTCTCAAAGCAGGATAATCATGAAGAAAGCAAGAAAAACAGCAATTCAAACATTCTGCCTAATATAAAACAAAGCATCTTTGTATGATTCCTCTCTCACACACAAAAGCAGTAAATGTACTGATTTGACAAGCACAGGTGGGTTTCATGTGCGTGGTGGATATCACAAGCAAATGAAATCACACAACTTGAGGCATGCCTATTGTAAAGGCTACAAATTAAATTAGAAATTCTCAAAACACAGAACTAGCCTGACTGGGTTTGTTTTAACCTGCTGAGAACAAGAGTAAATTAGTCTCACTAAGCTCCAGGATGCCACAGCTGGATTGCTACCGACTCCTGAGGTGGTTCATCAAAAACTCTGTTAGGGACCTCTTCACTGCAAGCCAAGGTAACTATATACTGCCTGGCCTCCTGTATAGTAAGTAAAATAATAACTGCTGCCACTGTCACTGCTCCCAGTGGGTTAATAGCTTTCTCAGTCATAGGAGCTTTACTCTTCAGCATCTTATCTGGCCTAATCAAACCAGCAGTGCCCTTTCCTTGCATTGAAAGAAGTCGGAGTGGTTATAGAGTTGACAGCTGCACCTGACCTTATCTCAGAGATGGGCAATGCAAATGCCTATGGTTTCTAAGTGACAGAGAAATAGTCCATCAATATTCAGAAAAGAAGCCTGTTTCTTAACTTCCCAGCAACTGTTTAGAGTGCATTTGCTTTCAGTGGTCACTCAGACTTCCTTTGGAAATATACTTTGAAGGAGGAAACTGTCAGCCTATGAACATCCTTGCTTGGAATGGTCAAAGGGTCTAGGAAGGACAGACAGAAAATAATGATGCTTTCTGATAATTTAAGAGATCATTATATAACCTTAATGCGCTACAGCACATGTGTAACATGTAACATGTGAATGTGACAAAGTAGTAGTAAATATCTTTTAATAACCTCCAGTGCAAGTAAAATACATAATATGTGATGATGCAGATGCTTATCACAGAGAATTCTCTTTCTTCCCTGCTGCCATGTTTCAGACTACTGAAATAGTAGAAGCAAGCAGAGGAATCACCTTGGCATAAAACCAATGGGCCACAACTCATACCTGCTTATCCGGGATTAATCTGGCTTTCAGTGCAAGTCCTCACAACCTTGCAGCTATAAGAGTAGCCCTATTAAAGTGTCCAGGGGCAGCTGGGGGACAAAAGTCCTGCAATGAATTATGTGGTTTCTTTTGAATAACATTATCCAGGCAACATGGCCCAGTGGAAGGTGTCCCTGCCTATGGCAGGGATTTGGAATCAGATGGTCTTTAAGGTTCCTTCCAAACAAAACTATTCTGTGATTCCATGATTTTATGATTCCTAAACACCCGAATGCCAGGTAAGCTTTCCACAGGTCTAATGTACATCTGGGCTACTTTGGCTGAAAAGCCTGGAGTCCTTGTTTAAACCAGAACTTAAATAATAAGTGCCAGAGCCATGACCATGAGGTAAGAGATCAGATGATGAGGAAGCGAAGAAGGGCTGATTTGGTGAAGCCTTGAAGGAGACTGAATGGCTCAGGCCAGTAACAGTGACTGCATGCAGATGAGGGATGAACAATTAAAGCCCTCTGATACAATAAGCTGTGTCAATAAGTGTGCTTCTGAACTAACTCACTGCAGTATTCTCTGTACCCACAGCCTACAGCTGTGTGCCCAGAATAAACTCCTGCTATGTGGTTCAGAGGACAGTCACAGCAAGAGGGTCCCCAAGCACACTGGGACTAATTGGCCATTCTAAAGGTGTAGATACACAACCTGGGAGGTATTAGCACTCCCATATGCAATGTGCAGTTTATCTCCAATATGTCTTAGTACCTGAGCAATAAAGCAAGGATCAGATTGCTTTTTTCTCATGTTTTGTTTGCCTGGGTGATTTAGATTAGAAGATTTTCAGGATGACAGTTGCCTTACTTTGAGTGTTCATATAGCATCTAGCAATGCAGTGTTGTGGTCTCAGCAGACAGCTCTCAGTTGACAGTAATACAAAAAAATCACAATAAACCGCAACAAAGAAATAACATCAATTTTAGGACATGCAGCCATAGTTCCAGTATAGAAAACAGGGTAAAAGCAATCTCAGTTCCTATACTGAACTGAAAAATAGAATAAATGTCAGGCTTGTAAAAAATAAGAAAATACCTTTAAAGAAGCACTTTCATTTTCTGATCATTTTTTAAGCAGCAGCAATAAAAAACTGGGCAATCTTTTAAAAGATTGTAAAAGCTCTAAAACTGTGGCTGTCTGGTAAGAAAAGGAAAAACCTGTGTCTCCTTCTACAGCAGGAAAAGAATAAATGCAAGTATTTGTAATAATGATAGATTTTCAAAATAAAATTATGAATTAACTCTACTAAGATATATGTAAGAAATTTGTACTCTTTATTGCAAGTAGCCATGAAGAACAATCCTAACTTAAACAGGGACACTGTTTAACTTTTGTCAGTTCATCTTGAAGTCCAACGATATGATTTTTCACTGCAAAAAATGAAATGCAGTAATTTCAAGGAGCTAATTTTTTCAGAGTCAACGAAATGCTTCAGAAATGCTAGCACAAAGAAAACAAATAAACAAAAACAGCAATAAAAATTAATCAACTGACTCAAAAAAATTATTAGCAACCACTTTTATTGTCCAAAAGGGTAAAACATAGCTCCCTTGATTGAGTGTTTTGGCCAGCACTGGAGGTAGAAGTCATAGTCATTAGGCCAGACAGCAACAATATTAACAGATAACTCATATTTATGTCAATTCACTCTGTGCCTCAGGAAGAGTCTAATATGATTCTCCTCTCTGCAATTCAGCATTGACATCAGCACTTCGATGGACGGCTTCCAAAGGGCACATAAACCACTTCACTTCTGGAAAAAATGTCTCTCCAGCAACATTGCTAGCACAAAACAAATGCAAAATCCTTTCCCACTGTCCATTAGCAGATGTTTTCTGGAGGAACAGCAGGAAGCGCACATTCACAAAGCCCACAGAATGGCCTTAGAGGTCACTGTCTTGGCTACTGAAAAACAATAACAAGCCAGAGGCCAAACTCTGCTCAAGTGTCAGTGGGTAAAGTGCTCTCAACTTTTTTATGGCAGTATGTATTGCAGAAGATTTGAGGGAGATGTCGGATCAAAGGATTCAGCCTGAAACAAATAAAAACTACACAAGCAAAAATAGCAATTCAAAAGCTTGTCTGAAAATAGCAATTCAAAGCTTGTCTGAATGAAAATCACTTTTATCTCTGTTTGACTGGATTTGAACTGGTAGGTTTTAGGCAGAATTTGCATTTAAGATCTGTAGTGCTACTCTGGAAGCAGGGAATGTTTCTAGGTTAATGTGGGCACACACAATACTTAGTATAGAAAATATCTATATATGCAATTATGGGAAACACTACAGGTCCATTACTTCCTGATGGAGATGTTAATATTAGCCATTAAGCAACACATTGATTTAATGTTAGCAGAGAGTTCTCATTTTCAGTATTGCTGAAAGAGTTTGGAACAAGAATTGATAAGAGATAGCACAGCACAGAAAGATTATTATAAGGTGCTTTTAACACAGGCTCCTACCAGAAATGGTGTTTGAGACACTTTACATATATTTCTTTACATTGATTTCATCTGTCTGCTGGTTCTATGTTAATTCCAAGATATTATGCGTATAAACCACACATTTGAAAGGAACTCCCTTGTTTGTGATTGCTATGAACAGACTCACGAAGGACATTACAAATATATATTAACTGGTGCCTGTGTTGTTCTCTTAGTAGTCAATTTTTAAAGCACTGTGTTATTGAGCTATAAATTCTCCCATAACAGAAATTGTAAGTTCTCAAAGGTTTCCTGCGGGATGCTTTTAGCTTTTGCCTGATTAAGTCAATAAATAAGGTAAGTAATAGTCAAATAAGGTAAGTAGTAGTTAAGAGGATGATGTGTTTGAGTTGAAGCATTATACTAACAAGCTCCTCACTGAACTGCAAAGAACTGTGAATTGTTACAGACTTCATTCACTCTTGCAGGCACCAGTGTAATCTGCCAGCCTCGCAGTCTCCAGCTGCAGCCTGTTCCCCTTCTCCTGCTTCAGGATCTGACCCAAAACACCAGTAGAGTGTCTGCAAAGTAACAAAATAAGTGCTTTGGAAAGAGGAGACATCCAGATTTTGGGGGATCAGTATTTACCTGGCCACCATCCTGAGTGATCCTGCAGGTGGTTAAGAAGGACACACAGCTGGTGACCATCCACATGTCCTAGCACTCTCAATAGCCTCAGAAGAGCAGGTCCAATGCTCTAAATCAGCCGTTGACATATTGCATCCCAAGGCATCTTTTGTGTATTTGCAGGATCTTTGTATTTGAAAGGACACAAAAATCAGCTGCTGTCATAGACTGGGAAAATACACTGTATCACTGTTGGAACCCCTTTTTTTTCACATCCAACTGTCCACACCTGTGTGGGCTCATAGACTCCTGCTTGCCTTGAGAGAGACCAGTACATCTTCCCCTGTTCCCTCACTCCACTGAGCTCTACAGTGAGCACTTGGCTCCAGCAACAGGGTAAGCCTGAGTCAGGGCTGCTGTAGTGTGGGTTTTACACTGCTGCCCAGACTGCACAGCCCATCCGGTGAGTCATGAGGCCATGCTGGGATTCTCTGGTGTCTGAAAAGGACTGAGACCTAACTGGTTTCTCTGAATCACTTGGCATGAAAGGATGTTACCTGAGAAAGTCAAACATTTCTTTTTTTTTTTTTTTAATATCAAACATTTCTATTTTATAGTTTTTTGAAATTTATTTCAGATGTTTCCAAACCAATAAAATCCAAAGTCATGCCAATGAAACAGCTGCTAATGAAACTTCTGCTACAAATAAACTAAAGTATTCTCATCAGACCTCATGGCATTTTACTTTTTACAATTTATTGATTTTTCACATAAAAACTTCTACTCACTTATTACATTTTATTGGTTTTTTTGTAGTTAACAAGCCGAAATACTACAATACCAATTCACAGATCTGATTCAGCTTTCCAAAGGAAAAAAATATAATTTACATCAAAAAATTGTAAATCAAACCTATACTTTTTCAGAATATATATTTTAATCTTTTAAACCTTTAAGTCAATTCACTTTTTTGGTTTCAAAAGGATTAATTCCACTCAATAATAAATGCCTGGAAATGCAGCTGTGGTATTGCTTCTAAGCCTGTTCAGTATGTGACCTGGATGTTCACCTTGTGACATGCAATCAAAAATAGATGCCAGGAGCCAGATTATGAGCCCAGCCACTGTGGAGCAGGGCTGAAATCAACAGGAAGGACCTCCTGAATGACTGGGGTTAGAATCTCCCAGTCACTTTACTTTAGGGTTTTTTTCACCATGTTCACTGTTTCCATTTAGCATTTGCTGAAACAGATCAGCAGAGACAGGTAAGATTTCTGAGACAAAGTGAGAGACAAGTTAAAGTAAGAATGAGCATTGATAACCTTTCAACTTCCCACACTGAATATATTTTAAGACACTAATATATCTTCTCCAAAGAAGTATGAGGTTTAAGAAAATCAGGTATTATAAGTCTGAGATATAAAATAGTATCTATGTGTTAATATTATTATTGTTCAAACCGAAAATTCAGCAGGCTTTTTAAATAAATCAAACTATGCTAAAACATGAGCACAAATACTCAGAATCTACTAATTTTCACAAGTCTATTTTATGTGTGCCAGGTTATTTGACCTCATTGGAATCTGTCCAGAAGTATGCATTTCATCCTAACCCTCTGCATTAGAGAAGTGCTCTAGCACTAGCCATAAGTAGAGTTTCAGCATGCATGGTGCTTCGTTGTAAAGAGAGTATGAAACTGTCTGAATATCAAAGAGACACAATTCATTGAGAAATGACATAGCAAATGGGATGATATAAACCTTGTCTGACCTCCATGTCAGCCATCTAAGTTAAAGCCCCTCTCAGGAAGATGAAATTCCCCTTTGGATGCTTCAAAGGCTCCTTCCCATGTTTATAAAAATGCAAGCATGTGCATGTGTCTGAGTGAATGTTTTCTCTGCAATTCCTGCACATTCTTCCCCCCTAGCTTAATACAAGAAAAGACACTTAGCTTTCTAGATCAGCAGATAAGGGCCTGGAAGGTCAATGTATTGGGCTATTTATTTGTAGGATTAGCAATTCTGCAAAGTCATCTTAAGAAATGCAGAGAAAAGCTTCTATCTTACTTGGCTTGATGCCTTGCTGGTCACAAAAAAAATTAATGACCCTTTCATTTAAAGAGTTTTACTTCTTGCCTCTTAAATCAATCCCATTGCCCCTGAGCCCTACACGTTCAATTCTAACATCTCTTCTTGAATTTATTTCTAATTCCTCAAAGTCAGTGCTGCCTATACAATTAATCCCTTTCTATCTCCATGTCTGAAAATAATAGAAACACATTGTCCAGGATAGGTTACTCCTGTATGTGTAGGCAAAACACTTTGGAGTTTGCCAGCCTGTTCGCCATAAATCCCAAGGCTTAAGGATTACCATGCTGGAGTAGGAGACTTTTAATCCAACAAATCCAATCAGGTTGTGAGTTGCTGTAGGATGACTTTGAACAGTATCAATATTAATATACACAGGTCACGACTGAACTTCTAGAGAATGAAAAGTGTAAATTGTGGATAAGTGATAAGGAAAATGAAGCAGTTTATGAGGTGTGCTTAGACAGAGGTTTTGGCTGTCTACATCAAGATAAGATGTGTCACCTCCCAAAGATGCCCATTTCTCTCAGCATTTTAAAAGCTCACATGCCTTGTCCAGATTAGCTGCCTGCTTTTAGAAAGCTAAATTTAGCTGGCATGATCCCCACCCTTTACAAAGGGTAATGTTTTATATAACATGGAAACAGGAGGGATTGATCATGGGTTCATCCACATTTAGAAACTGACTAAATATACCACCTTAGGTGCAATAACAGTTGGCATGTGTGCAGAGGAGGAAGAAGATGAATAAAATGCTATCATCTGATATGTAGCTGTTTTCCTCAAGGATGGTTTTTAAAATCTGGATAAGGTAATGAATAGTCCTGGAGTTTATAAAAGAAAACAGGGCTTTCTTGATTGAGCCATCTGTACATCCACCAGTCACCTCATGTCAGGTCTGTTAGTCCACAGGCTGGTGAGGCTGGAGGTGACTGGAATTTACCCACTATGATGCAAAAATTTGGGATATAAAACATCATGCTTCACTGCCTCAGCTGTAGGAGTTAAGAGGAACATAAAGCATTGAAGATTACCATCAAATGTGCTTAATTCAGAATTTACAATAAACAATTGTTAGAGACAGGATGCTGGCCTTGCACAGGCCATGAACTATTCCTACAGTAAATGCTCCAAACTGAAAATAAATGCTGACCTTCACAGCAGCATTTTTCATCTTGACAGTGTTTAAACATGACAGTCTAAATTTGCTCTACTTAAAATCAATGACAAAGGTCTTGCTGTTGGAGCGGGATGGGAACCATCACCTGATACATCTCACAATTACTCTGCAAAGTAAGTCAAAGCTATTTTCCAGTTCTGGGTAAATGTGCTGCACAGGAAATCAAAGCAAAATGGGGAGTTCATAACTAAGACTTCACCTCCACAATCCAAGAAAGAAAATACAAATTTAGCTGTGGAAGATTTATAGATAAAAGCAGCCATTCAATTTCAGTCCTCATTGCATAGATGTGATCCACGTAAAGGAAGCACTATAAGATGTGACAAAAGACCTGTAACTTCAGTTTCTGTACTGCCAGTTTACTCTTGTGTCATGTTATGCACCTAGCAACTGATGATATAATGAACAAATGCCAATAGAAAAATTCCTCAAGTAAGCAATATATTTCCACTAGCTACTGCAGCAGTTTAAGGTATCTGGATTGTTATTTCTGCAAGGTAACCTGTCTACTTTAAGTCACACTTCCTCCATTTTCTGCAGCTCCGAAGGACTGAACAATCTGAAGCCACAGTGGAGCAGGTTTTGATTCATCTAGATTCTTCACATCGCTCTTGTCTTTATCTAATTCCTTCTGTTTCTCTTTCATATGGAAAGGCACACCAAGGACAAAACAAAAGCAAGTTAACTGACAAGTTCACTTGATATAAGAATGCAACTTTCTGGTCTTCACTCTTCAAGAAATGCAACTTGCATTGGATTTATTATCACATTGTGACAGTCCCACTACTTATGTCCATATTTAAAGCATGCTTGGTGGAAGTTTTCAAGTAAAGGATTACTCTTTCAGTTCAATGGGTTACCTTTTAACAGAAAAGAGAATTGTTTCTCTTGAAAGTTACATGCATTTTCTAAGTTAAGAAATAATTTTTAAGCAAATTACATTATAGTGTAACTTTATTATAATTCATTGTGTTATTGTTTGTAAGGCATTTATTTAATACTTTAAACCCTTCACATCTTAACATGCTTAAAATATTGACAAGCTCCATGACCTAGTTCTATTTGCAGGATGTAATTCTAAAGCAGGAATCAGAATAGAAAATTTCATCTTGTTTCAAAGCAACTGAAAATAGGTATTATAAGTAGCAGAACCAGATAAGCATGGTAGGAGGCAGGTGATATGTATAAGTACCTGAAATCAAGAAGTGGAAACATTAGCCCAGTAACCTGAAAGTTCCTCAGAAACAATGCCATGTAACTTCAAAGTTTCTAGTCCCCAGAAAGGATAAGCAGCTGGAAAAACTACCTAACACCTCCTAGTCCAAGCTTTCTAGACTTGCAGCAACTGGAAGTCTGCTCCTGAGTATTACAGGTGATCCGAAACAAACCACTTCTTTAGAAACAACCCTTCATGAAATCCCGAAAATTGATTAGCTGGCATGAGATTCTGAATGCAGGGATTTAGGGCTTTCCTTGAGAATTTGTGGAAATAATGCAGCTGAGTCCAAGCACTCCTATGTGCACTAGGAAGGCAGGTGCCCACTGATGAAGGGAAAAGGATGGGATAGCTAGGGTGGGCATCAAGACTGAGATCTTCTATAGAGATGTTGTCTACTAGCATTGCAAGTGTCTAAGCAACTTTTGTGAGTAGCACAGATCTCATCTCCATTCCTTAAACGTAGCTGCCTAGCACCCTGAGACACATATGGGTATCTAAGACATTCCCACAGGTTTGCCAGGTATCTGAAAGGACACACAGGAAATGGAAGCCCTAATAAACCAAGCAGAGCCTGTCCTTTACTTTGTTTATTATGACAATGGGCACACTACTCCATGTAGTATTAATGAATGCTATTAAATACCACAGCACTACTAAATTATCTTACTTCCACAGGTCATCTCCAAGATGCCTATTTAGACTGAGCTCCAGATGAGTACAGTTTTAAGTCTGTACCTAGGACTGATTTTGGAGGGTGTTTTTTTTGGCCCAGGCTAGAAGTGTACCAGGGACCATTTGAACAATTCAGCAGTACAGACCATCACACTCCACTGTGAAGGATTATGCCCTGACGTCTTTTAAAGCATGTGTAACTGCTTTCAGCAGCCAGTCACAGAGGGAAGCTGCTCCACAGCTGACCTGATGTGCTGCAGAGAGGAGCATCTCAGGGCATGGAGTGGTTTTCCTGAGGCAGGGTAGCTCCACTTTAGCACAGAGGCCCATTATTGGAAGCCAGCAACTCCCATGAGCGTCGCTGCTGAGATCTATGTGTTGCCAGAGCAATGCTGGCTACCCCCAAGTCGAATAAAAGCAGCCTCAGGAGCATGAAGGACAGGGGTACGCAGGGAGGGTGTAGGTCCCTCACCAGCTCAAAAGATTAGCTCTATTGGTGGCTGTCACCCTCCCAGGAGCTTGGACACGGTATCCACCCTGTGTTACATTACCAGGAAGGATGCAACAATCCAGACAAGGCTCCCACAGGAACATGCAGCCACCCATGTCTCAGGCTGCAGGGAGTGCTGCAGCCTTTCTCAGGTATCAGATGGCAGTAGGGACAGCAGCTGTGCCAGATGTGACCAAGCCTGATGGCAGAGCTGGAAGAGGGAGTAGAAAGGTTAAGAGGCATCAGGGAGTCTGAGAAGGAGATAAACTGCTGGAACCAGGCCCTGGCCTCACAGCAATAAAAGCCCAAGATCCAGGGGGTCCTGAATCCTCTCCCTGCCGGACTGAAGGCAGTAGCTCAAGGCCACATTTGAGATGGCTTTCAGGGGGATGAAGCGATTGAGAGTGCCCTTGAGGAGAAGGACCTGAGGGTACTGGTGAATGAAAGATTGGATATGAGACAGCAGTGTGTGACTGCAGCCCAGAAAGTTAATCGTATCTTGGGCTGCATCCAGACAAGTGTGGCCAGCAGGTCAAGGGAAGTGATCTGCCCCTATGCTCTGCTCCAATGAGACCCCGGCTGGAGTGCTGCGTCTAGCTCTGGAGTCCTCAGTGCAGGAAAGGCATGGACCATTTGGAGAAGGTCCAGAGAAGGGCCACAGAAATGATCAGAGGGCTGGACCACTTCTCCTATGAGGAAAGGTTGAGAGGGTTGGAGTTGTTCAACATGGAGAAGACACCAGGGAAACCTTGTTGTGACCTTTCAGTATTAAAAAGGGGCTTACAAGAAAGATGGGGAGAGACTTTTTAGCCAGGACTGTTGTGATAGGATGAGAGATGATTGTTTTATACTAAAAGAAGGGAGATTCAGGCTGGATGTGAGGAATAAATTCTTCACCATGAGGGTAGTAAAACAGGTTGCCCAGAGAGGTGATGGCTGCACCACCCCTGGAGATATACAAGGCTAGGCTAGATGTGGCTCTGAGCAGCCTGATCTAGTTGAAGATGTCCCTGCTCATTGTAGGGGATTTGGAACTAGATGACTTTCAAAGGGTTATCATTCAACCCAAGCTATTTTATGATTCTATAATTTTCCGGTATAGATATGCCCTTGAGTCCAACTTTGGTCTACACCAGTCCCACATGTTCGTAGCTTTACTCCCTACTCAAATGCACACACTTACTTTGGAGTTTCTGGCAAGTACTGAGGGTGAATAAATCTATCTGCTCTCTTTATAAATGTTGTGCTGTTTATGAAAATAAAACTGAAAAGCTGTCATAGCTTGCTGAAGGAGCATGCCAATAGCTGGCTCATTTTCAGCAAAACTCACTTCCTGGTATTCAACTGAAAAAAAAAAAGGAAAATCATTGCATTTCAAATGTACTCTATTTTAGAATTTCATAAACAGCCTCAAATTCCATGGCAGTCATTAAATTTGCTTTCCTTACTCAGATGTTCCAGTATATTTTGTTCCACAATAAATTCGTTAGGTATTTATTCCATATCCGGACCAAGTGACTTCCACTGCGCAGCTGAGCTTTATTTATCCATAATCTAGAAATGCTTTTTCATCCAGAAGATAGTACATTAAGCATGTATATTTTAAACACTGAGGAATATTCACTGATTTCAGTAAGATTCTTTATATGTTTAGAATTATGTATGTGCTGAAACACTTTGTCAAAAATAAGATAAAATCTCTACCTCCAGTATGCTTTTGCCTGTGGACCATCATTCCGTATTTCACCATGGGCCATACTTTGTCTGCTCACACTTCAGATCAGTTTATCTCCAGCCTGCACAATACAAAAGCCTTCTACCGTCTCCCTTGAGAAAGTGTGCTTGCCATTTCTTAGTGTTTTTAAGCATTATTAAATATTATTTAGGCTAGAAAACTGATTTAAAAGCAACAATTCTTTACCTTTTTTTCTGTATTACCCACTTATTAATTCTATATATCATTGATAAATACAACTCAAGTCTGGCATGAATAAATAAGCAACATTTTCTCAGTCTCTTGTTCTTGAGCAACAGCCTTTCCTTTTGAGTGGCACAGCCCCAGCTACTTATCTGTTGTGTCACAACTTGTAGCTGTCTTAATTTGCAGCAAAGCTGTGACACTTAGGTAGACGCTTTCATACAAATTACTTTCTTACAAAGATTTTCTATGGTTGTGACCTGTTCTCTCTGAGTGTTCATATTCAGATAGTAGGTTAAAAAATAAGCCTGAAAAATTCAGGTATTTCTGTGCACTGATGAGATCTCTATGAACTTTCTCTTCACTAGGCCAAACCGTACCAAATCTCTCAATCTTTCCACATAGGAGAGATATTCCACTCCCTTCATCATCTTTATGTCTTTTCATTGTACTCTTTCTGGTATGCCCATGTCTCTTTTGTACTGAGGAGCCTGGAACTAGACCCAGCACTCCAGAAGTGGCCTTAACAATTATAAATAAAGGGGAAGGATCACCTCCGTCAACCTCCTGGCTACTATGCCTAATACAGCCACCTTTGCCACAAGGGCACATTGCTGCCTCATGTTCAGCTTGGCATCCACCAGAACCGCCAGGTCTTTTTCTGCTAAGCTGTTTTCCAGTTGGGTGGCCCCCAACATATATTAGTGCATGGCATTGTTCCTTCCCAGGGGCAGGACTTTGAACTTCTCCTTGTTGAATTTCATAAGGTTACTGTCAGCCCATCTCTCCAACCTGCTGAGGCCCCTCTGGATAGCAGCATGACCCTCTGGCACATCAGCCGCTTGTTGTGTGCGAACTTGCTAAAAATATACTCTGCACTATCATCCAGATCATTAACAAAGAAGTTAAACAGGACTAGACTCAGTATTGACCCCTGGGTACAGTGCTAGTTATTGGCCTCCAACTAGACTTTGTTCATAAATTATCACCCTCTGGACCTGGCCATTCAGCCAGTTTTCAATCTACCTTACTGTCTGCTCTCATCTAGCTGATACATCAACATCTTTTCTATGAGGATCTTAATATGTTTGGCAGATGGAATTATGGGAATGAAGAAAGTGGGAAAGAAATGTTTTGTGTATAAAGAGCTGGTCCCATACCTCATCAGGTGAGAATGGAGTATCACCCTATTCCATTAGTATCAGTAGAATTATTCCTGAATTACATGGAGAAGAACCAGGTTTTCAGAACTGAACAGTTACTTCTTTGGATATTTGAGTATGATATAGGTCCTGATGCAAAAAAAGAAAGAGAGAAAACCAACAAAAAAAGCAGACACACAAACAAAAAAATAAAACCAACACACACACAAAAACTGCACCTTGACTCTTTCATTCATTTTATTTTATTATGTGGAATCTCAGATTCATGATAGTTATTTACTTGCATTTGATTAAATACTACCTCATCCTACCTGAGAGCCCCATAGTCAAGAAAATACTCCAGATTAGTTACCAAAAGATCAAGCATCATCTCTGCACTATAAACTTAGGCAAAATTCACAGCTGGTCTCGTTGATCCAAATTTGTGAAAATTCAAGCAGTGTTATGCACATTCGTAACTGTTATCACAAGAAATTAGCATTGGAACGTCATTTCTGCAATCCGTTCTTACCAATATCTTAATAAATAAAATAGGATGATTTTTCTTTATCAGGCAAGCAAAATTTTGGTCTAAATGATAAGCTTTTCTTTTTTTTTCCCCCTTCACTGTACGAATTCTTTATTCGGAGTAACAGAACTGTCTCTGCTCTCCGGCTTATTTGATGATTTTCTAATTATTTTTTCCTAAAACTCTTGCAGCATAATTGTCTTTCACCTCCCCAACATTTCTTTCTCAGGGGCTCAAAACAGCAGCAATTTGAATCAAAATCTTCAGTCATTACTTTAAGCACTAAACAATTTTGCTCAGCTTTTATACATGACTGCCATTCAAGCATCTCAAAGCCATTAGGAATTGTATCATCTCAGTTTAATTTACAGGAAAATAAAGACACAAAACAATAAAGTATCTGGACTCACACTAACCAGTAGGTCTGCAGCAAAGCCAGCAATAGCACTGAGGTCTGCCCTATTTTATTGTACAGATATTTTCACTAAGTCTTTCATGTTTTTAATTTCCAGGGAATAGTAGATGGCCCCTAAGGACTTCAGCTGTGTTATTACAATGACTCTGCTTAGCTGTGTTGGTCTCTGGAGGGAACCTTTTGTTTTTCTGTGCACTTTTCCGTAGCTTGGATGAGGACTGTGAATAACTCAGAGGGGGCATTTTTGGAGATTAATTCTAATTTTTCAGAGAAAGGACAGTACTTACGAGAGGCGCTACCTAAAAAACCCTGGCAGGTTAGCAGAAATGTATGCTACTCAATATCAAGACACCTTAGGAGGCCTTCAAAGACACACAGCATTATGGAAGGACATGCAAGACACCAACCAGTGCATAGTTGGCAGATGGGGAACAAGACAATACCTACAGGAAAGACTTCTCATTCTGGAACAACAGACAGGGACAAACACCTTAGGGCATCCTAAATTGTGTTTAGACATCTATATCACAGCTGCAGGCACTGGTTACCTAAATCTCTCTAGGCTCGGCTGACTGCACTGTCTCCACTGACTACAGCACAGCTGATATCTACATACACTTCTGCATAAGTAGGGAAATTTAGGTGCTAAACTTCAGACTGTTTAAATTCAGTATAAATTTCAAACTGAATCATACCCATCAGGTCCATGAGAGTTGCCTTCCTGTACTTGTATCTCAGATCTAGGGAAGAAGATACAGCCTCTCAAATCATTTCACTTAACATGCCAAGTGTATTTGGAACAGGTCTGAATGCGCCTTCTCTGGATAAATGTGCTTCTTTGGTAAATTATTATGGAACTAGTTCAACTTTGTGCATGTTTCTGGTGGTCTGATATATAGTTTTTCTTCATTAAGCATCATAGCTTTTCTTCTACTTATAATTGCTGAGTTTGTGATCCAGATGTTCCCAACAGCTGTCAGAAGAATTTGCCATCTGAACACACAGAAAAACAGGGAGGAGGGGGAAAAGTTCATCTGCCTATATGCGGACACATGCAATATAAGCATTCACATTTGAGCTAATCTCTTCTTTTTTAGGCCAGTGAAAAACTGTTCACAGAGATCCCCTTGGCAGCCAGATCTAACATTGCAGTTGGTCTTGCTTTGGGCAGAGGGGTGCTCTAGATGTCATCCTGACATCAGCTCCAGCCTAATTTTTTCTCAGTTAATTTTTCTGGCTTTCCTCATGAATATACACTTAATGGCCTGTGACTCATCTGAGCTGTTTTGGACATCTGGGTTAGAACGAAGGAGATTAAAAGCACTTGCTTTCCTCCACTGACTATAAAAGAAGTCTAGAAAATCAGCTTAGATGTAGACATTTAAACTGAAAATGTCTTCATTAGATTAACAGACTCCTAAAAACATTGTTTGGAGCAGTGGATGGAAAGACAGCATTCTAACACTCTGATCCTGTATTTAAGACTGGTACAATTTGAAAGATTCTGGTCTCTATATTTCAATAATGTTATCTAAAGAGAAAAGCAAAAGTTAATTATTTTGTAATGCCATTCCCAGCTATAGCTTGACTTAGAAATATTGAGACAAAAAGTAATGGTGGAGCTGATTCAATGGCTCTGTATTTCCTGGCATACTCTTGTATTTCAATCCATCAAATCCTATGACATCAGCTGACTATGTAAAGAAGTTCACTGTTGTGAGAGACAGATGACATCTGTACTGCTGAACTAATCAGTAGCATTGCCTTAACTGGCCCAGTATGACCACAGCCATGATATTAATAATTGATTTAATAACATTAAATAAAAATTCTGATTTTAAATAAAAAATCTGATTTAATACAAAAACTTGAGTAAATGCACCCAAATTACTTTTGAGGGATTGTCTGTGGATATAACTCCTCAGCATACACAGAAATAGCATGGGAAAATATTAAGAGTACTGGACAATCAAGTTCCAGTGCCCAGCCCCTGGCACTGTTTAGTTTAACACTCTAGATATAGCTGTAAAATACGCCGAGGGTTCCTGCATGAATTATCATTGCAGCTGTAGATGATATCCCTGATTTGTTAGGAAAAAAAAAAAAATCAACAAGTTTGGTGTGCACTTTGAGCCAAATCTTTCAGCAATTTCAATGAAACATTTAGTTGTACAGGGAAGTAGTCAGGGGCATGGAATTTGTATCAGGAAGTTCATTTCCTCAGGATTTTCAAAAGATAAATGCTTACCTACATAGTCATAAAACGCATTTTCTGCAAGGAGTATAATTTCATTACAATATCTTTTGCTGAAATAGCCTAAAAATTGGGAGGTTTTGGGTATGTACTCTGAATGAAGTCATCTTGTTTGAACATCCTATTTCTAATCTGGCTGTCTTAAAAAGTTAATTGCAAAAGATAGAACTAAATTAAAGATAAACTTTCAGTTGCTTTTTATGTGATGTTATTAGACTCACTGAAAGCAGATTCCAAAATGGCACAGTGTCTCTACTGCTAATTATACTTTGCTCACAAATACGAAATTAATTGTCCATATCAAATGACATTGTCATGTTTAATTAGGAAAAATATAGTAAAATGTAAAATAGCACCACTAATTTATTATATGAACTGAGCTATGAACTGAGTTCTGAATATAAGAAATGCTATCTCTGGACCAAAAGCAAAACATGCACATCTGCTAAAGTCAACAGTGTCATTTTGCAGACATTCATGATGTTCTTTCTCACTGAAGATCAGAGTATTTGAGCATGCGGTGGTCAGCTAGAAATAAACAGGGCTAATCAAGACCTACACTTGTGTTATAAGAAGATATTAAAAGAAATTCAAGCAATTGTAGTGTAGAAAAAGGTATATGTCTAACTGTCTGTATTCATGGTTCTATAAGTCAGGAGCTGATCTTAAGAAAGGACAAGACAATTAGGATTTCTTGCATGATTAGGAATTGCACAGCCTATGATTTCTGGCTCCCAGCCTCATGCTTCCTATGGCAATGAAGAAAGTTTCTATATGTGGATCTGAATGAAAATAATATCGAGAAAACAGAAGCTCAAAAGGCTGCTTGATCCTACCTATTCAGGGGCAGCTGAAATAAAGCCACCAGGCACTCTGTGTCAGAGGCAGCTCACCACACCAGAGCTTCCTCAGTCCCAGACCCTTCCCCTTACCTTGTCCTTATCTGGGAGCTGCAGGCACACTGAAGTTTCTCAGAGGGTTCCTGTGCATTCCCCAATGATCCTGGACACTGTCACCACAAGATCCAGAAGCTTCCAAAGCAGAAGTCAAAGGCTGCTGCACAAGATGCTACATCTGCTGCCTGCCACCTTAGTTACCTGTGCTCATGAACCTCAAGCAGGTTCATGCATTTTAATCAAGACTCTTTAATAAAGCAGCCTGGGGGCAGGGAGCAAAACCTGGGATTCCCCAGTTATGCCTTATGACTTGGTTAAAAACCAAATTTTTCTCTTGCTATTCTCTCTCTATCCCCATAAATTCTGGGGATTTGTCTTCACAATCTTGACTAGAAGGAAGTAGGGGGTTCCTGCGTATGTGTTTAGTTAATGTTAATAGCTAGCTGGTTTGGACACTCCTACTAGAAAAAGGAGTTGCTGAAACTGAAGAACTTCAGATCAAGGAGCTCTGATGTCTTCCATCCTTGTTGAAAACAATAACCATCACAGTTCTTATGAAAAATGCTATTTCCTCTCTGTTCAAATCAAAAATGAGCTAGCTGTCTGTATCCAAAAGTAGAATTCAGGTGCTGAATCTAACTTTTGTATAGGTACCTACATCTAAGAGAGAAGGAGGACTTCAAAAACACTACTGTCATCAATATTATTTCCCTCTTTCCCATGTGCATACAACATTATAGAGAAGGAAAAGTTTGGATGTAGAAGAGGAACTCAAAGAGAAATCAAGTGTTGTAACAGAAACAATGGTCTGGGAAAAAGAAATATTTGGAGCAGCTCATTGAAAAGAATGGTGCAGTTGGCTTAGGATTTCCTGAACAAGCATAGCATAGTTATCTTGACAAGCTATGATGACAGTCTGGACAGTAGTTCTGCCAAGGAAAACATCTGTATCATACAAGACACAGATGTAGCCAGAGGTTATAGAAGGAAGAGCAGCAAAAGCAACACCCGCCAAATTGGTTTAATGCATAGAAAGAAAACAATCTTTTAATCATGGCCAAAAAAAAAAATAAGACTAAGGTCTCAGCATTCAATTATACAATTTTCAGTGGCTACAGGTCTGTTTAGGACTCATAAAAATGAAGCAGATACCACATCCATCTTATTTCTTAAATCACTAAACCACAGATTACCAGACCCTGGTCAAATTCACAGAGAAAATACACTCCATATTCACTCTTTTTATTTGCTCTTTCTAAGCATTTACTATTTACCCATTGCCCTGGGTTCAGCAGTAGCAGTCATTTTTCTCCTTCTTCGTAGCTGGTGCAGTGCTGTGGTTTTGACTTTCAGCCTGG